>JAWQUT010000833.1:73206-111509 GCA_033807755.1 Ellobium chinense
TAACCCACAGGTAAAAGCAGCTAGCGACCAGCAGTTCCTCCCTCAAGTCCCCTTCTCCCTCTCGTCCTCAGAATTTATTTCCGCCCTCTCGTCCTCAGAATTTATTTCCGCCGTTTGATGATTTCTGTATCTTTACCATAAACAATCCGAAGTTTGCAATTGCGAATGGTTATGGTCTTTTCTATTTATATTACTACATGTAGTTTATATTATTTTGGTTTTTATTGTCTTGCCTTCACATAATAACATTTTCTTTACAATTTCTCTGTGTACTCTGAAGTCTAAAGGTTTACCTACTATTATATCTAAGATGATAAAACATTGAAAGAAAACAAGAACAACAATAAAAAAAAAGGTATAATGGAGAAGAAAAAAAAATCCATTTTCACTGTTGGAAAATGGAAAAAAAAAAGGAACAAACAAAAAAAAGCTAGTCCTCATCACCGTGTTAGAGCAGCTAAGGGGATGATGCTTGGGAGCTTGGGAACGGGAGAGGAAGGGTTGGTCTGTTTCGACAATAAACAACATCTCGTCGCAAGCACACTGTCACTGACCTCAAACCCGACACCCAGACGAAGCCCGGGCGAGTAACGATAGGGACCTGGGCGGGTACGATGCATGGGGTGGGCGGGTAACGAACTTTACTCATAGTGATAGAAGAAGCCATTAATTGCTAATGTATCTCGCCAGCTAGGTAGTAATCGTGAGTAATCGGGTACCCGGGTTTTGAATATGGCGATTAGTATTACCCGAGATTACTTCTTGGACTGGGTTTGGCACAGGCCTAATGACTGGCACATAAAACCTTTGACTGATGATAAATGTTACAGATGATTTTTTTTTAACACAGTCATGACTGCATTCCAGACTTTTAGATATATAATGGCAGGACTAACAACTCTCAGGATTGCAGTAGTTGTGATAAAATTTTCGGACACCACGATTAACAAACAGGTCTCTATTAAAAACTGGAGTTGTTTATCATTCTTTGTGTTCACATTTTCATTAAAACATGCTACTTTTCTGACATGATTTTTGGTTTTCCAAAAACTTTCAGCATTCTGCCATCCCTGTACTCTACCTTTCCCTGCCGTTGCTCTTCTAGCTCTTTTCGCCACCTTTCAGCATCTGCCTCAAGAAACTCCACCCTGGCGTTTCCCAGCTGAGCTCGTCTCACCCTCCACAAGGCCAGTCTCTCTCGGTGCATGGCTTCCTCACCAAGCTCTGTGTAGTACGCTATTAAGTCGTCTCTGGTAAAACAAGGGCATAAATTTTATGTTATATGACAAACTACTTCTACCAGCACACTCTTGTGATTGAGGATTCCTGTATGCTAATGCTGACATTGTTTATAAATGTTCCTATGGCTATTAAATCTACCACCATCCCATAAAGCTTTCCTTTTGTTGGTTTCTTGGTTTTCCAGTGCTTGTCTCTGGCCAACCTGTGGAATTAACAGATGCAGACTCCTATGCTTCATATAAAAATGTTAGAATTTATAAGTTCCAAATGCTCATTTCATATTGTATTCTAAAATTGAAGTTTTTAACCAAATTTTACTCCATAAGCAAACTTTTCTAAAGCATAATTTCCCTTGACCAGAAAACCACTTTTCCTATAGCAAAGTGATGAATCATCAAGGTTTTATACAGCACGACAGAACACTCTGCATTGCAAACAAAGAAATCAGCCATGCATGTGAGGAGATAAATCTATAAAACTTATTTTTTCTCTAATATTTTGCTTTGTTGGCTCTCTGCAAAACCCTGTGTCTTCTTCTATTTTCTTTGTTGGTTACGGGGTTATTTCACTCAGGTGATGATCTCTTGACTTCCAGTTCTTCAGTGAGCCATATGGTAAGCCCAGCTGGCATGCCATAGCTATCAACAGGCCAAGAAAACTGTCAGACACTTACCTAGCTTTCTTCTCCAGTTCAATCTCTTGTTCAGTCAGGGCATCTTCTTCCCTGTTGAGTCTTGCAATGAACTGTCTGTCCTCTTCTTTCTTGTCTTCCTCTTCATCTGCTCTTCTCTACAAATATAGAGAAATCTCTAACTACAGCACATCATGCTTTCAGCAGCACATACTATTCAGTATTTTTCTGCAAAGACTTTCCTTCCACCAAGCAAGTGTGACATAGGGGTTTTAAAAAAATCCAGATTGCTGTAACAGCTTATCGCAGTTTTACTCTACCACAGTAGTAACAGTGGCTGATAGCGATGACTGTTATGATGAAGGTTAGAATGATAATACACTGTAATAATGACTTTAAAATTAATATTCATTGCTAGAATTATCAAACATATAGAACTTTCATGGGTCACTTCAGATGCCATTGCAAAGGAATAAAATTTTCCCCAGAACTTATCAGTAGTTTACTACAAACTATGAACTTCTACTAAACAAATTTCCTGGAATGTGCCATCCTCACAACAGCAATAAATCCCCTATGGATCGCCTAATGACCAGTTTCTATGTCATTTGTGCTTACAGCACAAGTGAAAGAGACAAAGTTATTGTAAATACTGGCTCTACCTTTAAATCTGTTTCCATTTGTTTCTTCAAGCGATCAAACTCTTCACGCTTTTTCGCATCTGCCTTCTTTTTTCTCTCATCTATGATACCTGTAATCAAAGTTGAGAAAAAAAAAATCATAAATATTCCCAAATATTCTAGTATGTAACATCTGTAAGAAATGAACAGACTTAAAAGCCATCTTCTTCAACTGTTAACTGATGACGTTGATGTTGAAGGAAATGTGCAGGCAAGTGCTAGTAGCTGTCCAGGAAGATTTACCCCTTCAGCAAAGAAATGAAATGCTCTACTTCTCAAGGTGACAAAACTGGATTCTGGGCTTGTAGAAAGTATTCCTATAATTTGTCACATCTAGAGCTTAAGTATGAGAAAACGAAAGCCCTAACCTTACAAAGGAATTGGAAAAAGAATTAAATTCCTTTGAAAGCAGACATCACAGAAGATAATGTCTATAAACTAGAATGAACTCAAAACTAGCACTAAGATTAAAGAAATGTCAGCACAGGTAGTGTTTCATCAACCATCATAAAAAAGAAGGTGAACATACAATAACATGTCTTCAGAAGGGATGACACAAGAATTGCAAAGCAGTCCCTTACAAAGGAAATCATGGGAAAAAGGAAGAGAAGCCATGCTGAAGAAACACTGAAAAGAACACCGCTGAGAGAAAGATTAGATTTATTTAAACACCTTCAGAGTATAACAAGGCCAGCTGGTCTGACAAGTTGCAGTCACTATGTCACTTCTAACAACATGAGAGAAAATGTAAGATGTGCAAGAAATACACTCAGTCTATATCCAGGGCAATTTATCCCAGACAACAACACAACGAAACAAACCTTGCAGTCTAGCAATTTCTTGATCAGCCATTCGTCGAGCAGTCTGTTGTAATTCCACCTTCTGCTCTTCAATTTTCCTGAGGACTTCTTGCCTGATAGAATTAAAGAGGGATATATATATATAAATAGACCATAATAAAAGGTTTTCCGAATAAAAAAACGAAACCATGAGAAAAATAAAAAACAGGCTGCAAAAAACGATTCATATTTTCTGTGTTTCCAAGTAGTTTTCACCTTCCCCTTTAGAAAACCGGTTCGCTTGATCACTGGAACTGGTCATGATTACTAAAGGACTTGAACCACACTGACAAGCACAACTAAGAGCCAATTGCAAATTAAGGTGCCATGTTACATGATCATATTCATCTTGCATGAATGCATATTCAGAGGTGCCTGCATGAAGATCTTATCTCTCTTACAGTGAAATTGTGAAATGCCTCTAGAGAGACAAACCATCTCTCTCAAAATTACAAATTAAAACCAACATTTTCTCCTAGAGTGGATTGTGATTCACATTAATATGATGCCTCATGAATACGTGTACTTCTTTGCCTGGTATCATTAATTCCTGGATATGAAGGAAAATTGCAACAGTCATTACGAAGTGTCAACGCACATCATGTGTGTGCTAGTGATGGACATCCCTATGATAATGACTGTGTGATAGATTCTATGGCCGGGTTCTGCTTTGAAAATCCATGACAAACCATGACAGTCCATCTATAGTGCAAGACAAACCTCTAGACACTACTGCAGGCAGGGGATTTGGGTTTGTGAGGCCAATTCATGTATTACTTTAGAAATGCAGCGCTAAACCCTCCCTTCATCCCCCCCCCCAAAAGAAAAACCACAAACAAAATACTATTAGTGCACAAACCTGTCGTCCATAATCTGCCGTGCAATTTGTCTCATGCGTCCCACATACATGTCACAGTATTTCTCCATGGCTTTCACGTCTTCTTGGGAGAAGGTGATGGTGATGGATGGAATGTCACTTTCAGAAACATTACACATGAAGTGCTGGTACAGAAAATATGAAAGTAAACCTGTTACACACATTTTAAATGGTTGTAAATTATTTTTATAATTCAGTGCTTAAACTGATATTTTTTGCTCAGTTTTCTTCAATATTACATGTACTAGTGACAACAATAGTAATATCTCTAAACAGTGTGTGAAACAGATTTAACACACATTGCCTACACAGTCAGTGATATAGAAAGTCTCAAAAGACCTGCATCCTTTATAAATAAACATGCACATTGCTTAAAAATACATACATATGTGAATGCACTCCCATACCAATGTCAAGATCCACTGGATACATCAAATTTCATTACTGCACTGTGAAGGTATTGACGGTACCATTAGTCACTGCTGAATTTAACAGTGAACAGTGAATGATTATTTAGGCTTAGCAATAACATTGTGCATTGATACTTCTTAACACTTTGCTTAACAGATGTTTGAGACATCATTGTCTATGATTTCTATAATTCCCAGCTACTTGCAGACTCTTTGACTTGCAAGTAATTTAAAAGAACTCAGCTATGGGGGGAGCTCTTTGCAAATCAATGAACATTCTTTGAGATGCAGAAAACATTTTTAAGCCATCTGACACACTAAACACAAGATCAACCCCACTGGAAAGTCACTTTATGTTAAGATTTTAATAATGGCCCAGTTTGGAAGTGCACTCTAAAAATTCAACATTCACATAGGAAAGGGATCATACCAAAAACTTGACATTCATCTAAGTTGATAAGCAAAGTGTTGGAAAGCTGAGGAATATGAAAATAGTGCTAGAATAGGCCACAAATATGCAAAGTCAGCCAACCTGTGGATGACAAATGCGTAGCAAGTTGATGGATTTTCCACAAGTGACAAGGTCGTGAATCACATCCCTGAGAAACTGTGGGACTCCCTCCCCATCATGCCTGTCGGACATCAAGGTGTATGCCTGATTCCAGTATGTCTCATCTGAGGAAAATACACATCAGATAACACGGATTAGTTTAAAGCACGAACACAGCATTTTCAAATACACGTACAGATGAAACAGTTTAGCAAGCAGAATCATAGTAGTTGATTTCTTGGAAGTTTGGGATGTTGTTTTATTTTGTCCTTTGCCTTTCAATCAGAAAAATATCTGTTCACAGACTTTGATGGACGAAAAGCATTTTCTGCAGCAGAGTGAAATTCATCTGGAACTTCTAGGGATGCTGAAACATCTTTGTTTATGTTTGATTTCAACATCCCTTTTCAACACAGTCACGGCCATATCAGAGAGAAGGCTAGGATTCCCTTCTGTCAGTCAATAAGAGCATGTCTTTTACGCACTCCAAAAAATACTCTAAGAGAAACCTGCTCTAACAGGATTCGAATACGAATGGTTTCCATCATGCAACAGGCACTTGACCTCTAGCCAAAATTTAAGACAGCATGTTTCTTCTCTGTATATCATATACACAACATGCCATATGCACATAACAGAACTGAAAAACAATTTTAAATATGTTTTTATCCTTACACTTCATGAGACAGGGCATTCTTTTGACTGTAAACTTACCTCTTGTTTCTTGGCAGCTAAGATCAGCTTGTATCATGAACTCTTCATAGTAGTCTCTGTGAACTCCGTGAAAGACCCAGTCTCGGATGTACCTAGAATTGAATTAGATTACGAGGGACCTGATAACATGCTACAGTCATCCACCAGCCCTTACTCAGTAAATTCCACATGTACCTGTTCTTACAAGAATGTTTAGACTTTAAAAGTTTATTAAACAACAGTCCTCAACGACTTGCTGTTCTTCACTTACATCTCTTCATATTACAAATGATATTCCCCAAAAAGGTGTTACCCTGGCATATCAGCCATACAAATCCTTTTAAAAATTCTGATGTGTTAACACATGGTGTGGCACTATGCATGTTCTTGCCAATACTCAATGTCAAACTTCTGAAGCAGAAGATAGCTTACAAATATCTGGGTCAAACTCAACCTTTTACCACCAAACACAAAACATCAGCAACATTGTGAACAAGTCTTATGTAAAAGATTCATTTATGCTATTGAGCAAAAGCTATGAGTGAAATTAATTTTCTCAGAAAAATATCTAAAGAGTCTATTTTCATCAAATAACAAATAAGCATGCAATCTCAACAAAAAGGAAAATGTGTAGCCTTCAACATGTTGTCTCATGAAATCTCCCAAAGTGTCTCACTAGCATGCATGCATCTTGTATTTCACAACTTACAGCATGAATGGAGCAAATGAAGTCTGAAGGATCGACAGCAGCAAAGGATAATGCAAGGAACTGGTGGACACCTCAGCTTCATCATACAAGTAAGACAGCAGCTTCATTCCCTGCAGAGATATGATGAAAATGATAACAACGTTAACAACAATGATAAATTTCTATTTAAATTCAGTGAAGAAGGTTGCTAAATTATTATCAAATGGTAATCAGTGTCATTCTCAAGGTGTCCATTCAAAAGTATAGTGGCAATAGATGACCAAAAGAATTATAATAGATGAACAATATAACAACATTTATGATAAAAATGGTGATAGCAATGGCTATTATGATGGCTTCAATCAGTTACTATTTAGGTTCCAAAGATCTGACTAAAATGTTCTGTAACTTAAGGACTCCATAACTTACAGTTGGGAAGTCCCCTGGGGCTACTTTTGCAGGCGGCCCTTCATGGCATTGACACAGTTTGGCAAGATACCTGAAATGGCGAAAAAAACTTCTAAACAAACATGCAGACCAAAATGAACATTACAAATTGAACATATAAATGCTGAACAGATCCTGATATTAGTGTATCTAGCTTCAAACAAATAGTGCATAACAATGGAAATTTAGCTGTCCAGAGAGTTTTATGAACCATCATGAGTCCTTTTTTTCCGTAAGTTATAAAAAACTTTAGAGTGTAATGGAAAGAAGATGAATTTCATGCATGTCTGGTTTCAGCTTCTCACATGGGCAGTCATGGGTCCATATTTCCATCTTCTCCTTACTATACCTTACATGTCTCCAAATGAATGTGTAAGTTTCTCTCCATAATAAGATATTTAATTTCGAGACAGAATGTTTCATTGCCAACTGTATTTCTAGAATACAACCTAATCACATTTAATTTAAATCAACATTTTTTAATTAAACCTAACCTTTCTCACACTTGTGCATAGGAATATTAATATTTCAACATCTTTGGCCCACTCTTCATCCGACTCCCTCATCTTTCACTATACTGTAAGTCTACAGTTTGAAGGTAATTCTGCTGAAAAGATAATTTCAAACCTCAATTGATCCATGGCCTTGAGCATGTGGACTTTCAACTGCAGCAGTGCCAGGTTAGAGGGGATGTTCAGCACCGCAGCTGTGAAATGACTCAAAACTTTCCTGATGGCTGCTGTAAAGGCTTGGAAGACTAACCCACCAGTGTAAAATGAGTTGAGGACAGGAGGTCGGGAGAAGTGAGAGAGTCGAGCGTAAAAGGTACCACAGTGTGTGAACTCTGATAAAAAGCTGGCCAACATTTCTGGTGAAGTTCCACTTATGTGAAGACCCTCGACAGTACCAAAGCTCAGTGTGTTCTATGACAAAAAAAAACCCCAATAAATAATTACAAAATGTATACAGATATCAAAACAAATGATACACTGCAGTCCCTCTTTGATCAGGAAAATTATCAAAAACACGATACATTGTGCAAAACTTTATTAAAATAAGACTTTCTCTTATTTTCTAATGAGTAATAGTAATACGCATCCCTCCTCAAATGGAACACAGGACATCCCAATGATATCTGTCATTGAACAGCACCAGGTAATTATCTTGTCTATACCTGAGTTGAGGAATTTCATTGAGAAGTTTTGTTCTCAAAAACAAACATGCTAAATACTTCATCTCATGAACTGCATGTATCACACATCAGAAGAAGAATTACTGAAACCCTAACTGCATGCTGGACTGGCAGCTAATACACCACACATATTTATAGAATTGATCACTGACATCTTTATTTCAAACATCACAGTAAAGCAGATTACTAACAGTCAGTTAAAGCTGAGCTTTTCCTCAGTGCCCACTTCATGTTCTTTTTCAGTTATACAAGACTTACCTGATCAAATGGGAAGAGCCGTGATGGTACACCAATGAACATGAGCAGAATGTGTTTAACAAGGACCTGAGGTTGGACAGTGATGAGCTGCGAAGGTCTGTCCTCTGGACACACAATGGTAGAAACCCTCTGTCTCAGTCTTATGAGAAGGTCATATACATCAAGCCCTCCCTCTGTTAAATGAGGTTTCTCAGTTGGTCCTGGTTGACTAATGAAAAAAGTTGGGGACAATTTCTTGAATATCCATCTCAAGTAGAAGCAACATTTTTTTAAAATTTTTAAATCAGTCCCAGATACATGCATATTTGTCAGGGGTTTAAATATCACTCACAAAGGAAACAATGAAAAAAAAAGGAGTACACTAAAAATCAGGAGTTATTTTAATAAATCACTTGTTTTAACATTACTTTAGCAACAACTGCAGAATGGTTGTCACAATTTATGGATCATCCGAACCTTGCACAGTACACAGCTTCCCTGCCTCTCATTAAAACCAATTATAAACATCTGAGTTATCCACAGAGAGTTGAATAATAAAGAAATGTGTCCTCCTGTACTGAAACAATGTCATAATGTAAATAACAGTTACTTTCATTTCATTTTCAACATCCTTAAAACATAAAACATGCCAACTCTTGTTTTAATTCAGTGCATTGGCAGAATAAAAAAGA
Organism: Ellobium chinense; assembly: GCA_033807755.1. NCBI lineage: Eukaryota > Metazoa > Mollusca > Gastropoda > Ellobiida > Ellobiidae > Ellobium > Ellobium chinense. The sequence goes on from JAWQUT010000833.1 coordinate 82,385, forward strand.
TGCCATTCACAGATGCTGTAGTCTATAAATGACTTTCATATAGATAATGCTACATTCCATCATTTGCAAAATGTTGCCTTTATATGGGAAGCATGATTATGCAGAGCAAACATCTCACCCCACAGAATGACTTACTATCCAATCCACTCCCATGTGTAATGATTTGACCTGGGCTCTGTCAATGCCTTTTCCCAGATGGAATCATCATAACCAGAGCCCTTACACAGGACCAAATCCTCCCGGCCAGACTGATCCTGCATTGTGATGACAGAACTGGACATAGAAGCACTACCACTACCAAGTCCAGACTCGTCAGACAGCTGCAATGGACATGAAACACGTGTAGTTTCATCATGGGAAAGCATTTCACTGACTTTTTCACAAACCATTTGTATGAAATATGTGTAGCTGAATACTGGCAAGAAGCCTATTTTCTAACAAATAGATCAGAAGAACAATGTCTGAGAAAATAATATGGACAATGCAGGGTTCTGAGATAGATGAAAATGCTACTGAGTGATCTGGTCTGCTATTGCAATAATAATTAGAACTTTCGAGAGCAGACACTGTCTACATACAAGGCATGAATTTTATTACCATTACTACTGTTTCTACTATTTTTATTGTGACATGTACTTGCCTTTGGCCTACTAAGACGACCTTAGACTGAGAAAACTCAGATTATAATATCTACCTGATAATGACAGAAACAGTTATGCTCTTCCTACATTTCAAAGGGACATCACAAAATCTAGATTAACTATCCCATACCATTATTCACAATATGACACATGCATCAACTGAACCAAGTCAAACAGTTGGAAGTTCCACCATAACCTACATTCATTTTGCTACGTAACTTACTTGAGCAGATGAGGGTGATTTCTTGCATTTAAACTCTGGGATCCTAGAGCAAAATAAACATTAAGAGAAGCTTGAAATTTTAAGAGATATACAGTGACATAAATTGTCATCATTATAGTGTGAACAATGTCCTGAAAGACACAGACTGTGTCACATTACAAAGCAATTTCTTTTGCTCTTTCTGAATTCCAAGTCACACTGCTATTTTAATATAATAAATGCAAATTTCCAGGATCTAAGATTCATCTAATCATCCATAAGAAAATGCAATATTTTTTCCACATCATGGCATGTCAAAAGCTGACGTAACATACATGTCAGTATTTTATGGAAATACTGAAAATATTTTTTATATATCTAGAAATGGGATGACCCATCAAAGACATGCTGAGAACACTGAAAGTGCATGCACTTTATCTTTTCTTTGGATTTTGGAGGGAGGAGTGTAAAAAAATCTCCAGCTAATGTACCATTATATACATTCTCCTTCTTTCTGCGGTGTTAAATTCCATCAATAATAATGACAATATATTTGAATATTACTTTGTGGACATGGTACTCACTTGAGCTCACAAGAAGATGGCAGATCTGGAAACTCCAAATGGATTTCAAGGCCCTGAACTCCTCCTTGCCTCAGACTGCCAAACATTGAACTGTGAGTACTCTCCTCATGAACATCACCAAGGAGAAACTGCAAATTTCATATCAGAGAAAATCATCCAACAGAGTTATTATTTCATATGCACATCTGTGAGTTCATAAAAGATTGAAAACATTATTTATACTTTAAAACGAGAGGAAACAAAGTCATAGCACATATTGATTTACTGCTAGACTCCTTGTCTTGCATACAAATGCAAAAAGCAGTCACAATCGGTGCTTAAAGAATACAGTTGTAGAAGTTGTTCACTGCCATGCAGTGTCTTATTTGACACAGCATGCAAATTGGGACATGTTCTATAAAAATAAATTTTACAGTTCTCTCAGCATGATTAAACAAGAAAGACTGAAAAAAAATGATCATACAAACTAGAATTCAATAGGATTAGTCCATAATTTTGAGCATATTTGGTGAGTAAACTTTGATAGAAAGAAGTGACTGATGATAACTGAGTATGCATGTTTTTTGTTTTTTTAATTACATGAAAATCTTCTGCAGATTGTGTGCTCTTCATTTACATAACAAATCAGTAAGTTCAATTTCAAGGTGTGATCCCAGGACTTGGAATAAAATTCATATCACACTAAAAACATACCTTGGTTGTGAACAAACAGTCAGGCCCAAGGCCTTTTCCAGGTATCATGTTAAAAGCCTGAGGAAAAAAGGAGACAATCACATTATTTTACTTTACTGTTATACTTCCTCTTCCTATATTAGGTATATGCTCAGACTGGGACAGAGAATTGGAGGATTATAACGTATAATGCTACATAAGAATGTTCAAATTAAAATCAGAGGTGACTGGCCTAAGAAAACTGTGTGAGACCGGGTATTTGAGTGAATCATTCAGAAGCTGTTGGGCTTTCATCCATTTGCTCCATGCCACTTGTTAGTATTAACTTGTGTTTTTGTAAATGTTGTGAATAAAACACACAGGGTCTTAGATAAGCTTAGCATGATATTAACAAATTCTGTCTGAAATGTGGAGAGTGCCAAAATTGGTCCATGCCATAAGTTTTCATTTTATTTCCATCCTTCCATTAATTACTCACCTTTAATTTGATCATTTTTATGTAATAGAAACCTTATGGTTTATCAAAGGGCACATATAATCCATCCTCACAATCCGAAATTCATGCATCTCCAAAGTTCTTACCGAGAGTATGTGCTTTTCATCTGGCTTGGCGATATCAAAGGCAAGCTTGCTAAACAACTCCCTGAAAATAGTGAAAATGACAAACATTTCAAAGTTTGGAAGCACATCACTGAGTATCTATTAACTTTATAAGCTGACTTGTTAAACCACCCTAGAATTTTTCATAACACAGTGAATGCATCTAAGATGTAATCTCAATCCTCTATTCCTGCAATCACTAGGCATTCACTAGAACCTTTTGCCACATGTCTTGTTTGTGTAAGTTCTTTCATTCATTCATTTCATCCTACAAGTGAAGTTAGCAAAGTCATTTTAAGTTATCTAAATTAATTACTGATGGCATATTTGCCAAGAACATATCAGTGTTGCATGATTGCTTTGTATGAGAATGTCAACACACAGCAACTAGAACGTAAATATAACAGAACAACTATATAGATGGGAATTTACTTCGGATAATGCATGTAGAAATGTGATCCTCCAACAGGTATGCTGGTATCTCCATAGCATGGGGGACCCATGGGCACAACTTGAAGTTTCTGTAAGAACAACAAAACATCATTACCAAATACCAGTGTCATGTTTGATGGAACCAACAGTGAACAATCTAGTATGTCTGCGAATGCCACAGTTGGCACCCAGCTCTGTTCACCCAGGGTGACAATAAGTAATAATACAGGCACATCTATTTAATTAAAACCTACACTGTATAGCTAAAAGAAAAATAAATATAAACTGAAGATAAGCAGGACAAGCAATTCAACTGTTCTAATGAGACTTGTATATAAAGAGATATTCTTTTAGATGAAAGTGACAACTGTATTGTGAAGTAAAATGTAATACAACTATCAGTAACCACAGCCAATACTATATCAAATATTTATAATGAAAGGCACCTATAGCAAAAACAATATGAAGTTATTGTCAAGACCTCACATGCTAAGGCATCTGGAAAATGTATTCAGGGAAAAGTCAGGGAATGGTCCATTTAGCTTTCAAAAACAGAAGCTGCGATTTAATATCAAAAACTGCACTAAAAGACAATATTACAAATAGGACCACAGTACCTGTCCTCATAACTACGCACCTTCTTCTCTTCCTGAACTTTTGGGAAGTGAAAAACATTCTCACCACAACCAGCAGATTGTGATGTGCCATCACTGCCACTTAGAGCGACAATAAATCTAAGATATTGCTGGCTGTCAGTATTGGTATCTGTTGAGTAGGAAGAGCACAGTGTACACAACACAAAGTACTAATGCTACATAATGTAAGCAACCTTGCTTGAGTCAAACTTCCCAGGGCCATAGCAAAAGTTGTGATTAAGAAAAACTGTGATTTTTTAGTGACTCATACAAAAAATTACATCACTGAATCACATGAGTAATGTTGCAATTGCACAAAGTTATGATTAAACACACTGCATTATTATAAATTATAGTGGATACAGCTGTATGTCCAATTCTACCTGCCTCTTCATATTAAAATTTGTTAGTTCAAACTATTTAGCTGTACCTTGCTTTCTTTCAGGAGATATTTAAATGTAGCACTTTTTTTTTCAAATTTAAGACATCAGTGCCCGATGAAAGTATCTGTCATTTCCTTTATTCCTTTCTTTCACCCTCTGATTTACCTGTATCAGGTATTCATTATAACAATGTAATTGACATCATGTGAAATTGAATAATTCATTTCCACTATACTGAGCCACAGTATTATCAAAAATGCATATTTATTTCAATCAAAGATTGCATATTTAAAATAGATGTTTCCAATCCCATGTCATTTTAAGAATCTCAACCTGCAGTATTTTACAAAATGAAAGGTAATTTGTACAGTTATACCCGCTCTCTCTTTAATCTATGATAAACGCACAGATACATCTTCTCAAAAAAAGCACTGCAACGGAACTCTTTCTTGGTGACATCTTTGAAAACAATCAGTGTTGAAACCGACTGCTGTAGTAGAAAGGGTGTCTAATTACAAAAATATAAAGTATTGTTAAGAGAATACTATCTCTTTAAAAAAAAAAGACAAGCCATCCAAGCTCAGAAATCACTGCAGCTGCTGACTTATCTGTTTTTGCCTCTGATGACATGCATCTTTCAGAAATTTAAACTGAAATGAAGAATAGTTTACCTTTCCTAAGCTGATTGAATAAGCTCTCCAATCTGTCTGCTTCTTCAAATTTTCGCTGGGTTCGCAGTTTATATATGTACAACAAAATGCTTTCATGGTCCTTTCTTAATCTCTCATCTGAATCCTCATCATTCCTGTGAAAAGACAGTGATAATGTTATATCAATCAAATCAATGTGATGTTGCTTTAACTCTATAAACCTACCTGAATAACATAACTTACATGCCATGCTAAGACAATGATTAGGTTGGACTACCCACAAAATTCAAAAGTGAACTTTAACTGGCCCTTAAGTTTCAAGTCCACAGAAACTGCAATGAGAAATTGATCACCATGACAAATGCAGTAATATTAGTATGCCTAAACAAAGGACAAAAATAGCACATGACTATGTACTCTTACTCACACAGGTCTGTTGTTCAAGTATGAAAACAAAGAATCATAAGCTTTTCTTTTCAGCCTCTTCTTTGCTTCTGGTCGACTGAATGGTGGCTGGACTCTAAATGCTCTCTTTGCTGGCCCAAGATGTAGGCCACACAGCTGATCAATCAGTTCAAGTACACTTGTCTCACTCATCTTGGCATGATGCTGATGCTGATATTAAAAATCTGAAATACAGCACAAATATTATCATGTATCAATTTGTTTCAAGGTTTCAGTGTTTTATGCTTGCTGACCAATTCCTTGTAATGGAAATGAGCAGGCAACTAAACTCTTCGGAAACAATTGTCTTTTAGTGTCTTATAACTTAACTGAACCAACCTGAACATTTTTGTGCTAAATGGACATTATAAGGAGTAGTTCTGATGAAAGTTTTCAGAATAGGCCGTGCATCAACTACATTAACTGATCATGGATTTTTTGCGTGTGTTTTTTTAAATCCTAATTTAACTTATAGTTTTGGTTAAGGAATTTAAAGACATACTGATGTGTCACTGATTACCAATACAAATGATGTAACTGAAACTTCTGTAACTTATGAGCACTAAGTATCAGTGATAGTAAGGAGCATACTATTTTAAACAAGCATAACAGTCTTGAGGTAAAGGGCAAGGTTCCTGGAAGAACTCCATTGAAAATGTGATCCCACTTAACTTTTCAATATTTTTATGCAGCTGATACTACTGATTACTCCAGTATTTACTAAGTCTGGCAAGCTAATGAGAAAAACACAATTATAACGGTGAACAAATCTGCTAAACTAGTTAGTTTGGTAAAAAATTCAAATTCCTGCTATTGCAATGAAAATAAGGTAACATGAACAGGCTTGATGAGATGATTACAACAAGATATTTCTTTCTCTTACATTTACAATATACAAAATAAAGAAAGTTAAATACCACATGGGTTGGAGGGAGTGAGCAGTCTTCAAAAAAATACATTTTAAACAAATTCTACATTCTTGGTTCTTAATACACTACATCTAATTACACGTAATCTAGGTTAAACTCTCACTGCGTAAAACTTGGATCTGTTGATCATCGTGAACTTTACTCACTACTGATCATGATCGAAGCATCGACCCACTCCATTTATTACCAGGCTGAGGCCGTCAACTAATACATATCATGATTTCAAATCATAATAAATGTCTAACACTAAACAAAAATTTAAAAAATGTTAAATTGTTAAACAATAGGCTGGCAGCGCATCGATAATATGCAATGAAAAACCACAGTCGCCCGCCGCCATTTTGATTCCAGGAAGGTGATGTCATCGCGGGTACCATGCTATTTTGTGAATGGGAAAAGGGTTGTTAGGAGAGGACAGATTCATCCCATGTTTTTTAATATTTCATAGATAAGAGGCTATATATTAGTGTTTAGTTGGTTTTTTCCTTTGCAACCAACCAAAAAAATTTTATAAAGTTTCCAACTTTGCCTATTTTTAACTTAAAATCACTTCCAAACTATCAAGTCGGAAAAAAACGAAAGTGGCACCATCTTGTGCAGCATCCTTTCCTGTTTTTGTACATACCCGGATGTACATATAATACTTAAACCAAAAAGTCGAAAAACGAATTTAAATTAATACCCTCCATCAAAAATCGGAATTTTTCAATCACAAAATCATAACAGCGGCCCGGCACTGATTTTGGCCAGCGGGACATGGCTGAACTGAACTACCTAGCTAAACTGCCTCACATTTTCTAAGATTGGATCTACTTTGTTTTTAACCATTATGACGAGCTGGCAATAAAGGAATTGGTTCTTACACTGATTTCACAAAAATCTCTTCATTTTCTAAATTTCACAGGTACTAAAATCAGTCTTAAATCTATCAACTTCATGAATATACCACCCAATTAATTGAATTAGTGAAGTAGAAAACCACACCTCTAAACTCTAAACTGCTACTAACTAGGCCTAGGCTAAAGGAATGCCAATAGCTGACGAGATCAACATCTTGGAGGAGGGGGGAATCTTGTTATTGTTTTCAACCAAATTGGTATCTAGAACTCGATCTATGTTAGTGGCTGGTTACATTATTCATTCAATCATTTTCCACGATACTGGTGATATTTAAAGTAGGACACGCACATCAAAAATAATTTTCCACTTTTCAATACCTTTTCTCCTTAAAAATTATCTATGGTGCCCCCCGAGTCAAGTTTGCGAAGAAAGAGCATCGTTCTGTTATCGTGCGCGTATGTAATATGACGCAACAAAGAGAGCTAGAGTTACCGGGTTTGGCCCTTAAGTCCAGAATTATTCCCCTTCCCCGATCAGCAGAAGCCCGCGGCAAAAACGCTGACGTCACTTACGTTCCAGCATCTGCAGACACCTCTACCTGACACTGTATTATTCAGCTTTTAATTAAGGTTTTGGTATTCCAAATTCAAATGTAAAGTTTGATAGAGTAAGCCAGAAAAAGTATTCTGCATTTTTATTGCCTCAGCATGATTTTGTTTGGCATATCTACTGTTCACAGAGGAATTAAAACATTCATACCAACATGCTATCACCCGTCCGCACAGCACTGGCTAGACAGCTGGGCCATGTGGCAAGAACGTATTTGACGTAAGCTTATGGCCGCCATGCGCGCAGTGGTTGTAACAATTCGGACTTTGGATAATGTAATCCTATGGGTTGTCTGGGGCCAGCAGAGGCGTCATATCATTATGACAGACACTTGAAGGACTGTTTTATTGGAATAATAGGGTACCGTATGATTTAATATGGTCTGTAGGACGGTTCAGTCTTCCTTTAACACTTTATGTTCTGAGTCTGATGCATCGTTTCTGACCACATTCCTTCAATTTAAGCACTGAATTATGATTGTTGTACTCATTCTCGTATACACAAAAAAAATAAATTAGACTATATGATTCTCTATGTCGCTATTGGAAAGGAAGCCAGACATATACTTCACGTACAACGTCTCTTAAAGTTTCCAGCATTTCAGCTACTTGACTCTTGACGACGAAGCCTTTCGAATGGCCGCCATGTTTAAACAAATAATAGAAAGTTATTAAAATATAAATCTACCGAAACAAACCATACATAGATCAACATTCCTCCCTTTAAAAATGTACTCATATCTTAAATTGTTAACTGAACATATTTATATCTTTTAAAAAATTTAATTGTAACGTACTGTGTATTGATTAATTTGTTTCTCAATTTTAATATATGATTAGAACTGGAAACGGCATTGTTCCTCCAATTTTTAGGAACCCCATTACTTCTATCAGCACGAAAGTTAACTGTTTCATTTGAGTACAATGACTATTTATCCTGTAACGTCACAAAATACAACTGATTATTCAAATATTTTTTTAGAATGCCTGGCTACATTGATAAACTGTGGTTATTGTTGTAAGTTTCTACTTATTGATAAACTTCTTCCTGTTGCATGAAGCCCATTCGGATAGAGACATAGAGTAGCCACACATCTCCTCAAATCCTAAATACAATCTAAATATAATAATTACTGCTGTAGTAATATATATGTAATCGAAAAACTCGGGCACTCGTATTTTACAAGTTTAGGGTGCTGAAAGTGTAGTGAATGGCTAAAACCTAACTCAGAGCTTTCATGTCACCGCAGCAGCCGTAACGATAGCTCTCAGTTGTGTGACTGTGAACTCGCGAGATCTCCACGCGTAACAAAATGGCACCCAAACAACTTCCGACAACGTAAAGACGGAGTAGCTTTAGTTTGCTTACACGCGCTGGCATCGAAGTGACTATATTGTCATTCACAACCACCGTGATATACTTTGAAATATACAAATATGGGACTGTGTAAGTGTCCCAAACGCAAAGTAACAAACTTGTTCTGCTTCGAACACAGAGTCAACGTTTGTGAGCACTGCTTGGTGGCCAACCATGCAATGGTAAGTGTAGAGTGAGTTAGTCTAGTTGTTACAATTAATATATTTACAGTGAAGTTTAGTGTGCATTTCCCAGTTTAGTGACTGGTTTGTAGGTGATTTTTGCTGTAAGTTAAGATTAAATTTAGAAAGGATTTCCAAATACCCGTCACACCTCTGATGGCTAGACTAGTTTATTTAATAGTTATAGAATATAGTTAATAATATTGTTACTGTTTTTGTTTGACAGTGTTAGATAAGGACAGGAATTCCTCTGTAGACTAATAAGAAGTTTTTAATAATTTTAATGTAGCACAGAGCAATAATTCAAGTTTTGTCCCCCACAGTGCATCGTGAAGTCCTATTTGCAGTGGTTACAGGATAGTGATTACAACCCTCTGTGCACACTTTGCCATCGCAACCTCACAGATGAAGAATGTGGTGAATGTGTCAGACTCACATGTTATGGTGAGTATAATGTTTAATGCACTCAGACACATATTTTAATCAGACTTCACTGGATCAGCTATCTATATAAATAGCTTTGTATTTATTAAGCATACTCTATGATAAGGAAAGATAAGTGTCACACACCTAGCAACTACAATCATAATGAATCACAGGCACTTGAATTTATTTAATTTAGTAAGTTGGGGTTGAGGGCTGCTTTCATGGGGATGATTTATTGCAAGCGAGAGGAATTTTTGGTTTAAATTGAAAAATGAGATAGTGGAGTGTGGAGAATTATAAATTGCTTCATAATGGGGTGTTTTCTGGATAAATACGAGTCGCACTTCATAATAAGCATGTAGCAAAATGTGGACCACTTACGGAAATGTCAGGACTTGCACAATGTTTACAATGTTTTTTGTTTTTTATCCTGCATCCCAAAGTTTGCATTACTTAAGAAAAACCTAAAGTCCCTCTTAAATTTTTTTCTCCCCTAACAACTGGCTTGAAGGAAAGAGTAATAATATTGCTATTTCATACAAGTAAGCATTTTCATAACAAAGAGGTTTAGGTGAATTAATGTGATAAACTTTTATGAACAGTATCCTTTCCAATGGACTATCTGTACTTTTAAAATCCCAGTAGGAATCATTGTAACTTTAAAATGCTTCACCTGTGTACCAACAGGCACAGAGTTAACTAAAAAAATGTTTTTCTCCTTGAGAGTGGAACTTTGGCTGAAAATAAGAAGTAGTTTTTTGCAAGGCTCTAATTTTCATGAGTTTTAACGACAGTTTCTTTATGTGTGTTTGAGTGCAGAAATCTGGAGAATGATGTAACAGGACTACAGTATGGGAGCCTAAGTTTTCATGGGAAGTAATGTTTGCAAGTCAAGCCCATCTCACTAAATTCACATTAAGTGGGTCTTCTGGTAAAAAAGCTTTTCTGTAGTGATCTGGCCCTGAGGGAAATTGCATTTCAGCCTCCAAAATTTGTACCAAGAATTGCACAATTTGCATGCAAAAAGTGGTAAAATTTGCAAAAGAATCTGCAAAAATTTTGCAAACCTAACCTCATTTACTTAGTTACATTTATCTCCATGTCACTTTGTTTACTACGGTACTGTTGGAAAATTGTAGATTACACATTTTCTGTGTTCCTATGATGACGTGACATTAAAAAGTCAAAAATGCAGAAATTTGCAGTAATTTGTGACCACAGTTTTCTGAGGGATAACAGAACAATTGCACCATAAATCTACAAACAAACAAAAATAGCTGGTTGAATTCAATATTTCATTATTGTATTCTTTGCTTAAGACCCAAGCAGGACTCTTGTCTTTCCTTCACCTGCACTTCTTATTAATCTGTTTTTAATCTTTCAGATATTGTTTCTCTATTTCAGATGTATTTCACTGGGCTTGTCTAAACCAATATGCACAGCAGCTGCCAGCACAAACGGCACCAGCAGGATACACTTGTCCTCAGTGTAGCGCATGCATATTCCCCCAGTCTAACTTGGTCTCCCCTGTGGCGGATTCCTTGCGTACCTTGTTACAGCAAGTGAACTGGGCTCGGGCTGGACTAGGCCTACCCTTGGTAAATCCTTGCTCATAGATTATTGATATTTGAAAGTCTTTGATCTGTTTACATATTATTGATGGGAAACGACAAGAAGTTAAAGATGACCCTTTGAATTTACCGAAATCAATGCTGTAGTAGATGTAGTATTGGTATGATTATAGATGTTGCGTTGCTGTTGTTGTAGATACAGTTTCAGTGAAATTGGTATTGTTGTTCCATTTTCAGAAAATGAAAGTTATCTTTTCATTGTAATAACAATTATTTTTCCACATTGCAGATAGAAGAGACTTCAGCACCACCTCCTCCTCCAGCACCCCAGGTTTCAAAGCCTACTTCATCAAATGGTGCCCCAGGCCATTTGCGAGCTGATGCCACTTTAGGCTATGCACCAGGGCTTGGTGCATCCCCTGCCCCACAATCCCTGTCAGCCAGCAGTAGCAGCAGTAACATAGGATCTAGACCAAGTGCTCAGGTGGCACCCTACTCAACCACTCCCTCGGGACATAGTGTGATCAGTGTGGATGAAGGGACCAGTGTAAGAGGGCAGCAGGACAGGACTGGCATGTTCTCCAGTAGGTAGAAGTGTAACAAGAAAAGATTCCTCAGGGATATTACTCTGAAGATTTGTCCACAGTGATCCCATTCTGAGGGTCAGGTTCCGCTAACTGTGCAAGTTATCTACAATTTATAGGAGTTCACAAAGGGTCATGACTTAATAGCATCTCCGATTGGCAGAGTTCTTCACAGTTTGAACTGGGAGTACAGTCAAAGCACTTGTATTATAGTTACCATAGTTACAAGCAACTCATGATCTCTTCCACTTGTTTACTTTCTCATTTTACTGTTTGGTCTTTTGTATCCTTTATTATCTCTCCATGCTCCCTCTCATCTGTGTTCTGCTGCATACAGTTTCCTTGCTGATATCTTGTTTGCATTAAATGGCATAATCTTCATGCTCCCTTCCCAAGTTATGCAGACATCATCAATGAACCTTGCTTCAGAGCAAGGGGGGTTTCCTTGCAGAATGAGACAGTTATGAATGCTGTCTTGTTTAGTTTGACTTTATTGATTTCATTGTAACAAATTAAGACACTATATATTTACCACTTCTCAGACATCATTATATACCTTCAGCTGCGCTTTTAACAAGATATTCTACAACTGCTATTTCTTGCAGAGTAGACAGTAGATTAGCTTTAGGAATTCATAGTGGTTTCAACTCAATCACCATTTAAATTTATAGGCACCTACAACCATTTCACTCATTTTACAGATCAAGGTAGGCAGCAGTATGCTGCATATCATTGATAGTTTTGAATTTTTTATAATACAGCATACAGCATGTCATTAATCCACTTAGGTGCCCATGTTTTTTACAACTTTATTGTTCCTTCTGTTTCATCACTTTACAAATGGATTGAGATTTACAACCAGAAGGACGCAATATAGTCATAATCAGGATGAAGCATTATAAAACTGTAACTCATACAAATTCTATCAGATATTGTTGTCAACACTTTCTAAGCTTTCTCCATCATGGTGCATCATAATATGGAGTTTTTGCCGTCTCAGTGTACTGATGAAGAGGATAGAGTGCAAAACAGTAGAAAATATAACAATAATGACTACGTTCCTTCCCAGATCCACGCAAATTGTTTGACACCACCAAGGAGGATGACATATTTGGCAGTGTTGGTCGTTCACATGATCATGATGAGGACAAATACAAGAGAAGACCTGCCTTACAGTGGCTTGCAAGATGGTTCAAGTAAGTCAGGGAACCTTATTATTTTGCAGATGTGTTCTTCTGCCTTTACAGCCAAATAAATGATACTTGTTTCGAGGTTTTGACGTGAGGAAAGTANAACTTAAAATCACTTCCAAACCATCGAGTTGAAAACAAAACGAAAGTGGTACCAACTTGTGCGCCATCCTTTCCTGTTTTCATACATACCCGGATGTACATATAAAACTTAAACCAAAAAGTCCAAAATGAATCTAAAATATCCTCCATCAAAAATCAAAATTTTTCAATCACAAAATCATAATGGCGGCCCAGCACTGATTTTGGCCAACGGGACATGGGTGAACTAAACTACCTAGCTAAACTGCCTCACATTTTCTAAGATCGGATCTACTTTGTTTTCAACCACTATGACTTCACCTGGAAATAGAGGAATTGGCTCTTACACAGGTTTCACAAAAATCTCTTCTATTTCTAAACTTCGCAGATAGTAAAATAAGTCTTAAATCTATCAACTCCATGAAAATACCACCCAATTAATCCAATTAGAATTGAATTAATGAAGTAGAAAACCACACATCTGAACTGCTAAGGCCCTAAGCCTAAGGCTTAAGTAAAGGAATGCCAAGAGCTGAAAATATCAACATCTTGGAGGAGGGGGGAATGTTGTAATTGTTTTCAACCAAACTGATATCTAGATCTCGATCTATGTTAGTGTCTGGTCACATCATTCATTCAATCACTTTCCATGATACTGTTCTGACCACATTCCTTCAATTTAAGCACTGAATTATGATTGTTGCATTCATTCTCGTATACACAAACAAATAAATTATATGATTCTCTATGTCGCCATTGAAAAGAAAGCCAGACACTATTCTTCACATACAACGTCTCTAAAAGTTTCCAGCATTTCAGCTACTTGACTCTTGACGACGAAGCCTTTCGAATGGCCGCCATGTTTAAACAAATAATAGGAAGTTATTAAAATATAAATCTACCGAAACAAACCATACATAGATCTACATTCCTCCCTTTAAAAATGTACTCATATCTTAAATTCTTAACTGAACATATTTATATCTTTTAAACAAATTTAATTGAAATGTACTGTATATTGATTAATTTGTCTCTCAATTTTAATATATGATTAGAATTGGAAGCGGCATTGTTCCTCCAATTTTTAGGAACATCACTACTTCTATCAGCACGAAAAGTTACCTGTTTCATTTGAGTACAATGGCTATTTATCCCGTAACGTAACAAAATGCAACTGATTATTCAAATTTTTTTTTAGAATGCCTGGCTACATTAATAAACTGTGGTTATTGTTGTAAGTTTCTAATTATTGATAAACTTCTTCCTGTTGCATGAAGCCCATTCGGATAGAGATATAGAGTAGCCAAACATCTCCTAACATCCTATATACAATCTAAATATTACTGCTGTAGTAATATATATTGGCCTTCTCTAACAACAGCACCGATTTAGTTGAAATATCGATCTAGTCCATGACCTGTCTATGACTAAATGAACTATATCATTATCGTTGCGGTGCTGTCCTTCGACATAGCCATATATGTAATCGAAAAACTCTGGCATTCGTATTTTACAAGTTTAGGGTGCTGAAAGTGTAGTGAAAATCTAACTCAGAGCTTGCATGTCACCGCAGCAGCCGTAACGATAGCTTTCAGTTGTGTGAACTCGCGAGATCTCCACGCGTAACAAAATGGCACCCAAACAACTTCCGACAACTTAAAGACGGAGTAGCTTTAGTTGGCTTATACGCGCTGGCATCGAAGTGACTATACTGTCATTCACAACCACCGTAATATACTTTGAAATATACAAAAATGGGACTGTGTAAGTGTCCCAAACGCAAAGTAACAAACTTGTTCTGCTTCGAACACAGAGTCAACGTTTGTGAGCATTGCTTGGTGGCCAACCATGCAAAGGTAAGTTAGTCTAGTCTAATAACTAATTACAATTATTATATTTACAATGAAGTTTAGTGTGGAGTTCCCAGTTTAGTGACTGGTTTGTAGGCGATTTTTGCCATAAGTTAAGATTAAATTTAAAAATGCACTTCACACCTCTGGTGGCTAGTTCAATAGAATAGTGTTAGTTAGATGAGCCTCAATGAAGACAGGAATTCCTCACTGTAGACTAGCAAGTTTTTAGTGTAGCACAGAGCAGTAATTCAAGTTTTGTCTCCCACAGTGCATCGTGAAGTCCTATCTGCAGTGGTTACAGGACAGTGATTACAACCCTCTCTGCACACTTTGCCATCGCAACCTCACAGATGAAGAATGTGGTGAATGTGTCAGACTCACATGTTATGGTGAGTAAACTGAGTTATAATGTAAATGTTTAATGCACTCAGACACACATTTTAATCAAACTTCATTAGACCAGCTTTCTATATAAATTACTTTGTATTTATTAAGCATACTCAGCTTATCCATAAAATGGAAAGCTAAGCGTCACACACCTAGCAACCACAATCATATAATGAATCACAGGCACTTGATTCTTGAATTTAGTAAGTTGGGGTTAAGGGCTGCATTCATGGGGATGATTTATTGCAGGTGAGAGGAATTTTTTTTAAACTGAAAAATGAGATAGTAGGGAATTATAAATTGCTTGGTAATGGGGTGTTTTCTGCATAAACACGAGTCACACTTCATAATAAGCATGTAACAAAATATGGACCACTTATGGAAATGTCAGGACTTGCACAATGTTGACAATGTTTATTTTTTATTTTCTTTCCTGCATCCCAAAGTTTGCATTACTTGAGAAAAACCTAAAGTCCCTCTTAAATTTTACAATCCTCCTTCAGTTTTATGACAAGGCGGAATTTTTCCTCTCCTCATTGGCCTGAAGGAAAGACTAATAATATTGCTATTTCATAAAAGTAAGCATTTTCATAACAAAGAAGTTTAGGTGGATTAATGTGATAAACTTTTATGACCAGTATCCTTTTCAATGGACTATCTGTACTTTTAAAACCCCAGTAGGAATCATTACTTTAAAATGCGTGTGTACCAACACAGAGTTTACTAAAAAAAAAAATGTTTTTCTCCTTGAGAGTGGAACTTTGGTTGAAAATAAGAAGTGGTTTTTTGTAAGGTTCTAATTTTCATGAGTTTTAAGGACAGTTTCTTTATGTGTGTATGTATGAGTGCAGAAATCTGGAGTATGATGTAATGATGTAACAGGACTACAGTATGGGAGCCTAAGTTTTCATGGGAAGTAATGTTTGCAAGTCAAGCTCATTTCACTAAATTCACATTAAGTGGGTCTTCTGGTAAAATATGTCCCTGCGGGAAATTGCATTTCAACCTCCAAAATTTGTACCAAGAATTGCACAATTTGCAGGCAAAAAGTGGTAAATTTTGGAACAAAATTTGCAAAAATTTTGCAAAACTAACCTCATTTACTTAGTTACATTTATCTCCATATCATTTTGTTTACTACGGTACCATTGAAAAATTGTAGATTACACATTTTCTGTGTTCCTACGATGCAGTATTGTGACCGTGACATAAAAAATGGTTTTTTTCTATCAAAATCGACCAAAATTGCACCAAATTTGTGGGAAATGACTAAGTTGGCAAAAATTTTAAAACTTGCAGCAAAACCTCAAAAGTGCAGGAACAGAACAATTACATCATAAATCTACAAACAAAAAAAAATAGCTGGTTGAATTCAATATTTCATTATAATATTCTTTGCTTAAGACCCAAGCAGGACTCTATCTTCCCTTCACCTGCAGTCTTCGTATTGATCTGTTTCTAATCTTTCAGATATTGTTTCTCTATTTCAGATGTATTTCACTGGGCTTGTCTGAACCAATATGCACAGCAGCTGCCAGCACAAACGGCACCAGCAGGATACACTTGTCCTCAGTGTAGCGCATGCATATTCCCCCAGTCTAACTTGGTCTCCCCTGTGGCGGATTCCTTGCGTACCTTGTTACAGCAAGTGAACTGGGCTCGGGCTGGACTAGGCCTACCCTTGGTAAATCCTTGCTCATAGATTATTGATATTTGAAAGTCTTTGATCTGTTTACATATTATTGATGGGAAACGACAAGAAGTTAAAGATGACCCTTTGAATTTACCGAAATCAATGCTGTAGTAGATGTAGTATTGGTATGATTATAGATGTTGCGTTGCTGTTGTTGTAGATACAGTTTCAGTGAAATTGGTATTGTTGTTCCATTTTCAGAAAATGAAAGTTATCTTTTCATTGTAATAACAATTATTTTTCCACATTGCAGATAGAAGAGACTTCAGCACCACCTCCTCCTCCAGCACCTCAAGTTTCAAAGCCTACTTCATCAAATGGTGCCCCAGGCCATTTGCGAGCTGATGCCACTTTAGGCTATGCACCAGGGCTTGGTGCATCCCCTGCCCCACAATCCCTGTCAGCCAGCAGTAGCAGCAGTAACATAGGATCTAGACCAAGTGCCCAGGTGGCACCCTACTCAACCACTCCCTCGGGACATAGTGTGATCAGTGTGGATGAAGGGACCAGTGTAAGAGGGCAGCAGGACAGGACTGGCATGTTCTCCAGTAGGTAGAAGTGTAACAAGAAAAGATTCCTCAGGGATATTACTCTGAAGATTTGTCCACAGTGATCCCATTCTGAGGGTCAGGTTCCGCTAACTGTGCAAGTTATCTACAATTTATAGGAGTTCACAAAGGGTCATGACTTAATAGCATCTCCGATTGGCAGAGTTCTTCACAGTTTGAACTGGGAGTACAGTCAAAGCACTTGTATTATAGTTACCATAGTTACAAGCAACTCATGATCTCTTCCACTTGTTTACTTTCTCATTTTACTGTTTGGTCTTTTGTATCCTTTATTATCTCTCTATGCTCCCTCTCATCTGTGTTCTGCTGCATACAGTTTCCTTGCTGATATCTTGTTTGCATTAAATGGCATAATCTTCATGCTCCCTTCCCAAGTTATGCAGACATCATCAATGAACCTTGCTTCAGAGCAAGGGGGGTTTCCTTGCAGAATGAGACAGTTATGAATGCTGTCTTGTTTAGTTTGACTTTATTGATTTCATTGTAACAAATTAAGACACTACATATTTACCACTTCTCAGACATCATTATATACCTTCAGCTGCGCTTTTAACAAGATATTCTACAACTGCTATTTCTTGCAGAGTAGACAGTAGATTAGCTTTAGGAATTCATAGTGGTTTCAACTCAATCACCATTTAAATTTATAGGCACCTACAACCATTTCACTCATTTTACAGATCAAGGTAGGCAGCAGTATGCTGCATATCATTGATAGTTTTGAATTTTTTATAATACAGCATACAGCATGTCATTAATCCACTTAGGTGCCCATGTTTTTTACAACTTTATTGTTCCTTCTGTTTCATCACTTTACAAATGGATTGAGATTTACAACCTGAAGGACGCAATATAGTCATAATCAGGATGAAGCATTATAAAACTGTAACTCATACAAATTCTATCAGATATTGTTGTCAACACTTTCTAAGCTTTCTCCATCATGGTGCATCATAATATGGAGTTTTTGCCGTCTCAGTGTACTGATGAAGAGGATAGAGTGCAAAACAGTAGAAAATATAACAATAATGACTACGTTCCTTCCCAGATCCACGCAAATTGTTTGACACCACCAAGGAGGATGACATATTTGGCAGTGTTGGTCGTTCACATGATCATGATGAGGACAAATACAAGAGAAGACCTGCCTTACAGTGGCTTGCAAGATGGTTCAAGTAAGTCAGGGAACCTTATTATTTTGCAGATGTGTTCTTCTGCCTTTACAGCCAAATAAATGATACTTGTTTCGAGGTTTTGACGTGAGGAAAGTAGCTGTTAAAGATGGATTATGTTTTTTAATATGAATTTTTGTTTTAAATTCAGATAAAAGCAGTTGGGATTAAAAACCTGTTGTCTACATGTTACATGAAGGTTGGTCGTGAAGGCTTAAACATAGTGCTTTTGTATAAAGCCTTGTTATAAATTTCAGAAAATTTATTATCATGTAGAAATATCATGACTTGAAGTGAAAACCTTATGAAATATCATCATTCACGGACAGAACTTTCAGGAAAAACTTTATTCTACTAGAAGTTGATGAAAATATTTTGGCTTAATACAGTCTGTCACTGATTATGAATATGGTTGTTGTGGTTTCAAAGAAACTTTATTTTTTACAGTAAAATTGATAAAGCACTGTCTTGGAAGAAATATTCTAAGAGTTATTGGTATATTTGTTATTTCAGTTCTGTAGATGGGAACAAACGCAAGGACCCAAATGCTATGAAGAAGAGGTTTGCTGTGATTCTCCTTCTGGGCATCATTGGATTCGTCACCATCATCATCATCTTCTCCAAGCTTGGTCGGCAGGCCACTGATGATGACCCCTTCTTCGACCCTCTTGCAAATCCCAACATAAAAGTAGAACAGAAAGTTGGTGCTCTTCAGTAACTAAATTGTTGTCTGTGACTCGAACAAGCTTTGATTTATATTCATGTCTTCATCCTCATCATTGTTTTTAGCTTTCTGTTTGTTTCCTTTTGTGTTGAGGATAAGAGATAGATGATAAGCTTGTATCTGTATTGTTGTACAGTGGAACCCATGTATAAAAGGCATGCTTGTAATGGGAAGCTAGTAATATCAGCATAGTCTCAGTCCTCATTTTCCTCCTCCTGTTTGCTATGGTTAGACAGGTTTTTCATTGTAGGAATTCCAGCTGTTGTATCATAAATGCCTCACCTTCATATACGTTTTTGCATGTTGTTGGTTTGGCAGCCAGTGCATGGGTCTAAATGAAGTAGCTCAGATATGGCTGATAACCTAAGCTATTTTGTGTCACATCAATGCTGCTTTCATATTGCAACTTCAGCATTTTATCAGCAAATACATGAAAGATGACAATACAGTTCATGTTACCTCTGTAGTCACCATACCCCAGTTCTGGAGCAATGGGGCCCCGTAAATTAAAAGTGAAATTTGAAAGTCCTGACCACCCCATTATTACAGAGTTCCACTGTACTAATACAGCTTTGTCATTTAGTCCGATAGCACAGAATGTGGCTCAAACCTCACTTAAACTTGGTATGCAAGTGCAAGACTTATATACATACTCATGTTGCAATGGTAGCCTGTGCTAGAAATCAAACTCTGGCTTAACTGTGATGAATAAAAATTGGGACATTGTGCTGATTTTGGGTCACATTTGAACCTACTGATGTCTGGTAAAGAATTATTTCATTATGTTGCAGCCTTCATAAATAAGCAGTGATTTTTCTTTACCAGGCTCGTAATTAAATATTGGCTCAAATGACCTTTATAGTTTTCTCATGCTGGGTGTATGTTATTTATTACAATACTGCATGTATCATTGTAGTGTGAGTATGGTCTGATACTTTATTTTGTCAGAGGGTGTATGTGGGAATGATAGAAACAAGATACATTTTCAAATTCTGTTCTTTAGTTCACAAAGCGAAACAGTGTCACTGACATATTTATATTTCCATTTAATGTGTAAATATACCATGTGGAAAGGACACCAGAGTTCTTGCACACAATGTTTTTATCATACTACAGTCGACTCCGCTTAATCACGACCCCTCGGGATCACAGAAAAAGTTGTGATTTATTGGGTTTGCAGTTATGCAACGCTGATATTTTCATAAGCCACCTCACAGAAGCCCTGCGGACAAAGAGTATGATGGCGGAGTTGAGATCAAACGCCTATCCATGTGACATGTTCTTTGTCTAGCCAAAATCCACCGAACAGATTAGGAGGGGAGAGGTGGAGAGGAGGGGCTTATCACACCTATCATGGCATGACAGCAGTCACTCAGTTAACCAGTCTACTCTCCTTCGTGCAGTTTCGGCCGTCAGGATAAATATCTATTGATCGGTTGTAATCCTTCTATCGCTGATCTTTGATTTTTACGGCCGCTGAGAAGTTGAAATTATCCAGAGTGAGTTACAATTGTCCAGTGACTTGTATATAGGAAAAATTCAGTTTCCTGGGGAAAGTTGCAATTAAATGGAAGTGGCGATTAAGCAGAGAGTGATTAAGCGGAGTCGACTGTATGTAGTTAACTTCATCAGACACTCCTGTTTTGTTGTGAGTATTGTCTGATTCCTTATTTTGTCAGAGGCTGTATGTGGGAATGACAGAATTAAGATACATTTGCAAGTTCTGCTCTTGTCTTGACAAAGGGAAACAGTGTCACTGATATGTTTATATTTTCATTTAATGTGTAAATACATCATGTGGAAAGGACACCAAAATTCTCGCACACATTGTTTTTCGTCTTAATGTGATGCTCTCATTATTGAACTTTATCAGAAGTTCCAGTCATGTGGTTCATAATTGGTTATTTCGATCTGTGAATTTGTTTTGTTGCTGAGTTCTTCACTCATCTTCACTTTTGTCAAAGCAGGGTTAATATATTGTCAAATATCATAAAACCAGGGGCATTGCATCTTGCTTAGAAAGTTGAGAAAATGTTGAGTTACCTGGCTTGCTGAGTTAGTAATATGAAGTTGAATGAGTGAGTGTGCCTGAATATGAGTCGTAGTACCATTTTGTTGTTGTTATTTTTATTATGATTATAGAGTATTTAGTTTATTTTGGTCAACAAGAGTTTTGTATCGGTATTTGCCAATCATTTGTGGGCTAGATATGTTTATCCATAATCTGTATATCTTACACTTGTTGTTGGTTGGTTTGCTAGTGCCACTCGTTGGAGGATGATGGGAAGAATATTAAGTGTTAGTCACTGCATATGTAAGTCATGTCAGTAATTCTGTATGCTGTTGCAATGATCTGTCATCAGTTGGAAACATTCTCAGTCCTTTCATAGCCTAGAGAGTTTACTAGCCAATATAGTAAAACTACATTTGTTACTGATTTTCATTATCTGCATGAACACACTTGAGCTGCTTGAAGGCTCCGACCCATATGAACATTCCACAAAAAATGCTCAGACAGGTCATTTGAATTGGCCATCTAAATGCTGAAATTTGTTGCATTGCCCATTTCTTTGTTTTCACTATATACTGGCATAATTGCTGATTCATGAGGAAGATGTAGCATGTAATAACATCATCTCTTACCTCAGCTTTTCAGTCTTTGTTTGATTTCTTAATCTTTATCCAATTTCACCTTTAGATCCATTCATTCTTGAGCCTCAGCTGAAACTGAGTATTGTTCTGTTTTGCAATATTCTGAGGTTGCTACTTCCAAAGTCCATAGGAGTTGTGCTTTCTGAAGAGGTGTCACGTGCCCAGATACACTGTGCCAGTTCTGTTTCACAAATGATAGTTTTGTTTGAGTAGGTGCCAGGAAATATTATGGGTACCCTCTGGAGCTATGGTTTACACACACAATGTAAGAGCAACAGCTGGCTAATAAATGTGATTGTCAAAAATTTATGTACTGTCCAAAAATGACATGACTCAAAGAGACAGAGCTTATAATGTCATTTACTGAAATAAGTTTCATAAGGGTGAACTTAGAGAACCAAATGGTAAGATATATGCACTGTACCAGAACTTTCATCAAGACCACCAACCCATAGAAAAGTATGGTTTTTAGCAGAGTAACATCAAGCTGGTGGGATAAAAATGAAGAGAACTGCATCAGTTTCTAGATGATGAGCCTCAGATCTATTTGAACACTCTAGTCAGCTTGTAGACAACTTTCAATATTCAACAATATCTTGTATCAGAAATAACCAGAATGACAAGAATATGCACTGCCAATATTATTTCAAGCAATGCATTACCTAACTCTGTATAGATCAGACTAGATTAGCTAAATGTTGTTTGTGGAGGGGTGTTAACCTTGTTCTCAAAATGTGATACTTGATACTTGTAAAGTTTTTCCCCTGCAACTTTCACATTTATTTTGCAGTTGTGTAATATCCATTTCACTGAATTGTTTATCTTGTTTATATTTCTCTTCCGGGCAATATTTACTTCAGTATCTCTGTGATGTTCAAAATTGGTAGAATCTCTTGTCGTTTAGACGCAGTAGTTTTTGAGTGTTCTCCCAATAAATTACATGTGTTTTGGAATTGTCCTCTCAACACCACAGGTAGAAAGGTACCAAATAAATTAAGAGCAGGTATTAGTGAATGCATTTTTGCAACTGCCACCTCTTTCTACCACTATATGTATTGGAAGGCTTTCCCATCTGGACAGGAAATGCTCTGAAAGTGTCCAAGTCAATGGTGACTCAGTATGGGAGGGGGGAGGGCGGATGACTGATTACAGTCCTACTGATATCGTCCATGACTATCATATCAAGCAGTAAGAGCAAAATTCATATCACACTGGTTTAGATCCATTAATTTTGTAGTATAGAGTGTTTATTAATTTAGAGTTGCCATGTTAATTTAAACATAATTAATCTACTGTATTTATTTGAAAAAAGACAATGTGTGCCAAATTAGGTCAAATTCACCTTTTGGCACTATTGTAAAGAGGTCACTGTTCTCCGTCTTTCTACATAGAACATTCTGTTGTAGTTTTCATTGTTGGTGAGATAGCTAACTGTGGAAATTGATCAGTTATAAGGTGTGCAATAAAGTAATGTCTGTAAAATGTGGAATGTGTCCTGTAAAATTATGCCTCTGGCACATGCGGTTTTTTTCCATTACAAACGGCAGTAGTATGAGTGCAAGTCTGTTCTTAGATTTGTAAGCTGTGTTAATTTGTATTGAATTCCATCAGTGAGAGTGTCAGTTGCTCCAAGTCACTTGCTGATCAAGTGGTGACTTTTTATCAGTGCTCTGTAGCAGATATAAGCTGAGCTAAGGATTGACATTTCTACTGCAGTTTGAAAAGTACTTTGTACCTACACATCTGCACAGATTCCTTGTCAGGATTCCTTATTTCATATACATCTCTTAGATCTATAAGATTTTGTATCAAGAAGTATGTATCCACATCATTTAAGTTCACGAAAATCATAATTTATACCTAAGTGTAGTCAATTTTAAATCCCTTTTTTGTAATCATAATAATGATATTATTTTTTATTTTAAGATTAAATTAAATGTTTCATTAAGTAAATTGTGGGGATTACACATAATTATTTTCTTACAGGGGCTTGAGTGCCAGATCACAAAGAAAGCTGTTGTTGAATGTTTGTGATGGACGCATGTGTGAATTGTGAAGATTGACTCATGTAGCTTCTGGATGTTGTGAACAATCGAGAGCTGCCTTCTTTTAAACATATTCAGGGATGGCAGATCGTCAAACATATTTAGAAAAAAAAATGAGATATGAAAAAAAGTGCATTTCAGTAAATGAAGAATTAGAACATATCAAAGTTTTGAACAATGACTGCATGTTTAATCATGGTGTCTAAAATTTTGTCATTGGATTTTGCCATTCCTGAATATTACATTATGCCAGTTCTAATGCACAGTTGTTGTTGCTATATGTGTATTGAAAATATTGACTTCATAAGATAACATTAATTTTGTTCATGGCTTCTGTAAATAAAAAAGGTACTGTACATAGAGTGCATGTTTCTTTAGGTTGCTATATTTAACAGCAGTTAAACCATTCATTGTTCTAGAATTTTGAAATTTATTAGCATACCTTCCAACGGCAAAAGTAGGTCATTATGTAAGCAAAGAGACTTGTTACAAATACAGTATTGACTTTTTCACTCCCCAGAACTGAATATTAGTCTCACAGATCATCACAAGTTATTCTAAAGCCAAATATTTGGTATTCTCATATCACTAAGATCTCTTTCATTTGAACCAGATTCAAAGTTGCGTTATTCAACTTCTTCTAATCTACTGCACAACTGGATGATGACATTTTTAAAAATACAAACATTTTGCTGTTTTTCCCATAATTAATGGGTCCTTGCTGCAGCCAAAGAAATATGTGTATCAAAATTATTTTTCCAAGGGACAAAATTATTGGGGAGTGAATAAGTAGAGGCAAGCTTTTAGATATGTGGGCCATACAGAACGTTAAACAGATCAATATCTGATTTGAACTGAACTTTTCATTAGGCTAGTTTTGACTGCGTGCTAGTACATTGACCTAGCACATTTTATTTTTACAAGGCTTAAACAATACCTGAAACTTTAAAACTGGATGCTTTATCTAAATCACAGGTCTTTTTACACATTTCTACACCCTGACATTGGCTGGTAGGGCCCCAAAAAGGGGAGAGTTTATATATTACTATTATTAGCGGATTAATTAGGGCTGTACCAAATGAGTGATTTGGCCTTCTAATAGACGCCTGAAACCTCGAAACTCGAGGTCGAAACCAAGCGACGTAACTCGTTTCATAACACGTCTGTTGGTGGTAATATTTTATTGATTGCATCCCTTGGACCGTGCCATCACCTCCACACTTTTCATTTTTTTATCTTCCATTTTTGGTTCTACTGTGCAAAGCTGTAACTGACGACTGTGAACTGTATTAGTTGTAACTTTTTGGTTCACCTTGCAAGTCAGGGAAGATATCACACTGACCCAAATCTGTTAAGCCATTTGACTGATCAGGGTCATTAGTTGGGTTGTTTGCTTCTTGCTGTCATTGCGAGTGGATCATAAATTGTAGTACCGGTACTGTTATCGTGACTGTAATGTGTGTTATCTTGCTCTGTTGGAATGCCAAGATTCCAAGACTTTACTTGACCTCCAGCATGTCCGCATTCCGTAAAAGCGTAAGAGAAAAAGATTATTCCTCCTTTCTCTCTGCCTTCTTTTGGCTTGTTCCATAATAACATTACCGTTTAAATTAAACTGTCGCATTTCAGTGGGTTACTGATGGAGTTCTGCAGAGTGTTTCAGGAAACGGGGAGGTCACTGACTGAGTAAGATAACAGTTGGCCAACATTTGACCGGGATTCCGCATACTGTATATATGGGCGTAATCAGGATGTGTATGTTCTGTTGAACAACCGATACTGCCTACCACGGTTCACTGGCTGAACGGATTGGAATTTGGACATCTTGATGAGAGGGCAATCGGGGGGGGGGGGNGGGGGGGGGGGGGGGGGGGGGGGGTGAACTCTAAGGCTAATACAGTAGTGCTGGGCAAGTACGGGTACCGATATATTTTTGGGTATTGAAATCGGCGAGTATAGTAAAGTATCGAATAATCTGACGTTTTTCCTCGCAGCCTGTTATTGAAAGATCTACAGTATGGTTTGTTGTGACTTGGTGAAAACTACAGGTAGCAGTGCATTTTTCAGCTGTTTATGTACGTTTTCAGCCGTTTTCCACTGAAATAGGATACAAACTGTTGCTATAATTACGTTGTAATTTTGCGTCAAAATGACAAATGAATCTTAATCTCATTTTATTATCGTAAAGATCTGCTTAGATTCCCTACAATTCCTTCAAAAAAAAAGAATGACATTATCTGATTGAAGTCATTTTTTTTACACAAAGTAAAATACTCGGTTCCAGGGTATCAATACCCAGAAAAGTATTCGGTGTTGCATCGATACATAAAACTCAGCGCTTACTATCGAGGCATAGAAGTCCATGAAGTGACCGAGAAAACCCCTGTGCCACCAGTTCACCTGACCGTGTATCAACAGCGTAGACAGTTTTTCCAGTTGCTGCAAAGAAAAAAAGTCAAGCAGCATATAAAGACAACTACCCTTTTTCCTAGGGAAAATAGGTCAGAGAAATTTGAAAAAAGAAAAGTCAGCCGTGGCTGAACAAATGAAACATGGAAACAAATCATCAAGAATTAAATCCGAGACGACAGAGTGTCAAAATTTTCAGGAAACCGCCGAACATCAGATACAAAATTTACAAGGGTGTTTTCTTACGGAAAACAATAGAGAAAATTTTGTAATAGCTTCTTTGTTTGCTGCTGTTCCTGTTAAATGTGATAATACTCAGTGGCTTAAAAAGTGTGTGAGAACTCAAACCTAAATAAAAGGCAGCCATGCACATTTGTGATTTCTAATGTTGTGAAGTTTTGCTCTAAAGAGATGAAAAGCACCGGCTTCTATAAACCACCCTCCGAAATCTAAATCACGTTAAATGCGAACAATGTCTACAAAACAGAATGTTTCCACCTGAGCTGATTTTCATTAAATTTACCTCTTTGTAAAATTATAGGATTTACTGTCTGGATTTACTGTCTTTTCCGGTTGACTTTTCTCCTAAGAAAATAAGGCAATGGACTAGCCTGTGCCCCCCTCATTCNCCCCCCCCCCCCCCGCCCAAAACAAAAACACGCACGAAATCATAAGGCACTTAAAGAAAAAAATGAAGGCTCAAGAACTCTCAGGACTCAAAAAACGTTATTTGGCTCATCTCACAAGAACATAACATGGGCATTCAAAATGGTTACTAAATAATTACAGTAATACAGAACAACAACAAAATAACAGTAACAAAACAATGGCGGATGTGAATATACTAAAAGCAGTATGTATCCCATGAGGTAGCTACATTGTACAAAACATCCGTAAAGAAAATGTCGGTAGTCTATCACTGTAATGATGCTTAGTTCTAGTACTTTTATATCATTAGACTTCAATGAGTTCAGGAATTTAGGCATATTTCGTTTTTTATGATAAATTTATGATTTTTTTCTTTATTTTAAACGAAACATCATGAAGAAAATGTCACTATCTAAGGTTCTCCATTATAATGATGTTTATTTTACAAACTTCCTCCTAATGCTTTTTTATCATTAGATTTCAGTAAGTTAAAAAATTTAGACATTGACAGTTTTGTGTTTTATGATAACTTTCAGACTTTTTTTTTTAAAACAAAACATCGTAAAGGAAATGTCACCATCTAAAGTTCTTCATTATAATGATGGTTAGTTTACAAACTCGTTTTGGTACTTTTATACAATGAGATTTCAATGAGTTTAGGCATATTTCGCTTTGTATGGTAACTTTCTGAATTTTTTTTTTTCATTTGCTTCTTAGCAAATCTGGGTCAGTGTAACAACCAATAAAATCCATCACCTACATCTTGTGTACTACTAGGCCAATCTATGAAGTCACTATCCGAAAAAGTACCCTACTAAAACGGTTTCGCCCATAGTACCATCATTCTTGGGTCCCCTAACCCAAAGCCTACAAGTCATTGACCTCTTAGCCCTCCGCTGACCTTTTGACCGACATCCCTCATCGTCATGCATGTAGGTCAGTCTAAACGAACGAGGTGCGGTAGGCAACAAATAAATAACCACATTTTTCTATTTTTCACCCTTCCTTCCCGTCTGCCTACCGTGTAAGAGGAGAAACCGATTTTCTCCATCTTTCTCAAAGACTTTTAAATAGTTTTATGGGATGGATTGAGTGAAGTGGAGTCGCTGCTCGTGATTTTTTTTTTCTTTTTTTTTTTTTGCTGGTCGATACTCGTACAGGTGACCTAGTTCTTGGTACTACCTTTGATATAATAAGCTTTCAGGACAGTTATGAGCTGGGTTGTTTTGGTTTTGTTTTGTTGTTTTTTTTTAGACTTAACAGCGGCGACAATAAGATGTTTTCCGAACTCAGTGTTTATTTGATTTGTTATTATGCTCACTACTATTTTTTGATGCCATTGACAAACGACAAATAAATGTAATATGATATAAAAGAGACAGTGGGCTGTGTTTTGAATCGACTCGTTACTTGAATTAGACCGATCCGCGCTAAACTCATCCATGCTATTCTTCAACTAGGGAAATCATTTTATGTTGACTTTGTTTTCAAATGGTCTTTGAACAGAACACGCGGTCAAGGGCTCTATGAATATCGCCAAATAACCCGCCAACCAGCCGTGGTCTGGCCTACCATGTGGTAAACAAGCGGAGAAGACTTTGTCAAGCTGCCATTTTTAGTCATACTTGAACAATGCTATCATTCATTCATAAATGCCATTCCCTAATAGCGTAGATGACAAATAAAGGGGAAGGATGGTTTCGCCATAAAGACCCTTCACTCCGTTTAGTCCCATTTGCTTCTGCACCCAATAAACATACTCTGTAGTACTGTACATGTAAATCAACCCCATTTAATAACAATTCGGTAAATCACAACTTCTACTTAGTGGCAATAGTTTTTTTCATATGTCAAAACGCTACAATGTCTGAATGAAAGTTACTGGATTATCGCAAAACTCTTGTTAATTGCATTTTCTCTGTGCTCTCACTGAAGTACGATAAAGCAGAATCGAATGAATCA
>JAWQUT010000833.1:131085-151138 GCA_033807755.1 Ellobium chinense
GGGGAGGAGGGGAGCGGAGAAAAGGTGATTTATCCATACCATAAAATATAGGTCAGTCTGGAGTTAAACCACACCGAAATGATAAAAATGTTATCAAGGATAGTTATAAAGGGTAGTTTTATCCTTTCGATCATCACTACTTTCATCGTTATCACCGTTATCGTTAATATCGTCATTCTAGTTTAACAGAAGTCCTGAGAACTGCTTACCAGTAACAAATAAACTGATGTATCGATGAGTAATATAAATCTCAGACAGTGCAGAATCCTGTAGATGCCTGAAGTAATTCAAATTATAATGTATATAAAACTCATTCGAACAGCATTGAAAGCGGTTATAATAAACTAAAAGTAAAAAGGTACTAAAACTTTCTTGCAAAGTTTTGAAAGCTTCGTTATTGGTTTTATTACACCTCGAGGGTCTTTAATATATTCATTGTCATTGTCATTATATTTCTTAATCTCTATCCCCAAAAAATGATAATGAGGAACTTTCCAGAGCACCGAATAAAGAAATTTAATAATCTCAACCAGATTCTGTCATTGCGACCCGATGAACCCAAGTAAATATGAAGATGTTTAGAAACAAATTTGAGCGAGAAAAAAGGTGCATCGCTTCTTCATGGTTAATACACTAGACATCATCATCATCATCATCATCATCATCATCATCATCATCATCATCATCATCATCATCATTATAATCATCATCATCATCATTATTGCCAGTGTTATACTTGACTTTATTCAAATACCTATGTTAACTATTTTCATTTATTTTCCCTTACTGCAATACACTTATTGTTATTGTTATTGTTATTGTTATTGTTATGTATTGTTACCATAATATGTTGTTCCAATAACAATACCACACTCACCAGCAATTTTATGGTCATTCATCAATATCATTCTCATAGCGACCTTCAATAGTACAGTCACCAAGTCCACAATCACGAGCTAGTCTAATATTGATTTAACAGTATGTTCCGTTTGAAGCGGCAATACTGCTATAACGAGATGGTTATCTAATGATTTATAGCCTTTCGTTATTGTGGTGTCATTTATCTTTGATTAACTACCCTGGGCTCCTGGCCAGAATAGAGTCACAGCCTTTAGACTAGCAACAATATTTTGAACAACTGCAGTAAATGTAATGAGAAATGGAGTCAAACTCTGAAGAGCATCAGAGTGCAGACAGAACAATTTGCTTTGCAGCCATATCATGGTAATATGAACCCATTTCAAGTGGCCAAAAAAAAAAAAATCATTAAAAACTTAATAACTCAGACTGATGGTGTAAATTTCGAATATCTGAGTGCGAGGAGATGGTCTCGGTTTACAATTGTAGGGATACATATCTAGCAACTGTACGCTCACATTACGTATGTCTCTTGCACGCTGGCCTGGGAATGTTAGTTCTTGATATATATATGTGTTTTTAATTTTTTTTTATTTTCATAATGGCAAACCTAGATCAATGAATATACCAGCAAGTATAGATATATCTCTTAATGTGACCAAAATTTCGTCCTAATTTCTTTCTAACTAGTCATGTAACTGAACTATTAGTTGTTGTTGTTGTTGTTGTTGTTGTTGTTGTTGTTGTTGTTGTTGCTGTTGTTGTTGTTGTTGTTGTCTATTTTGCCACCCGATATGCCGCGCCATCTCATAAACAATGCAAAGCCTTTTCCTAACACGCTGTTTTATACAGTCGTAGATTAAAAAATTGGTAAGTAAAAGAGAAAGAGAATTAGATTTGCGTGTGTTGTATCCACAAAATCCATTTATTTCCGCAGGAAAGTTTAAAGAGTAATGGACATTTTGAACTAGGAAAGTGAAATAATAATTATTGCCCTTATCGATTTTATCATCGTCGTCATTATCATCGTTGTTTTCGTAATTTGGATAAAAGAGAGAGCTGAGCAGGACAATACAAAAGTCAACTGTGCTATAAGAACAACATTTGTAAGATTAGATCTACACAAGATTTATGAAATTTTCCCTCCCTTCCTCCCCCANCCACAATCGACCCGATTAAAAAAAAAAATAATAAAAAATTCAGGGATGAAAATGAAAAGAAAATTACACAGATACAGATAGAAATTCTGTTTTGACATATTATTGCCATCTGTCATGATCATGATAGATTCATCATTCGATTCAGCTTTCCGTATGTGTGTACTGAAATAGCGACGAAAGCACCCCAGCTGTTACTAGAAAAGATGTGTTTTGACTCTTTCACAATCATTAGTCACTTAGGCCTGAGGTTGGTAAAGCTGAAGCGGACATCAGTGGCATAATCTGTGCGATATTGGTTCCTTGGAGGAACTTTTGATGCTTTTGTTCCTTCTGTTTGAAGACATTTTGAAATTATTGAGTGTTAGTGAGAGAAACAGAGGAGTACCGGTAGCCCTGTTGATTGTTTGAAATTATTGAGTGTTAGTGAGAGAAACAGAGGAGTACCGGTAGCCCTGTTGATTGTTTGAAATTATTGAGTGTTAGTGAGAGAAACAGGGGAGGAGTACCGGTAGCCCTGTTGATTATCTGACAACAGAACATCACGCACTTTGCCAGCAAATTTTTCTCCCTCTTCGCTACCATGCCTATTTTAAATCATTTTCGTTTATTACAAAATGCGTTGATGCAGTAATCTTGAAAACTGATAAAGTTTTATTCATGTAACTTCTGAAAAAGACAGTAATTTTATCTGACCTGGACAATCTTCCTTTTTTTTAAAATCAGTACACTATTTTACTTTCGTTTTCAGCGACCCATTTTTTTCTCCAGATATGTTCTAGTCTAAAGACGTAGGAACTCACAACCTCAAACCTCGTTGTGTAAAAAATCTGAAACCAATTTGTAACGAACCGGTCCTGTTTCATTGGTAAAGAATTGTCCATTATAAATGTACAATATATAACAGGGATATGCCATGATGATTTTTTTCACTGTTAGTTTATATAACATGGCATTTCCATCGTTCTGCCGTTTTCCGGGGGGGGNGCGTATGACCAGAATACCACCATTTACATTAGACATAAAAGACTTTCGTGTTGCGACTATTATCACTTAGTCTATGAATGATCATTTTCGATACTATCCTGATAATTATAATCTACGAAGGAACAAGTCAGGTGGATGATAGAGAACACTGTGCTATAAAGAAAGGTGCTAGAAAGTTAATTTGTTTAATTTAGCGTGTATTGTCTTCTCTCGTAAAACAACAGCATACCTGCTATCCCGTGCCCAGAGGTTAATAAACTCTAAACAAAATAGGAGTATGCTATGTTTTCTAGAAAAAAAATAGTCCTGAGTCAGTGGTAAAGAATGTCCATCATGAGAACAGCAGGGATATGAAATGTTCGTTTATGTATATGTGAAGATGGCTCATATGACAAGGGCTACTGAGTCATACCATTTCTATGCACAGAGGTAAATATATATAGATATATTTTAAAAAAAAGGAAGAACATAATATCATGCCAAAAAGAAATCCCACATCCCAAGTTTTTATTCCTTTATTTTCTACATCAAAGTTTACTGACGAACTGGAACAACTCACAAACTTAAAATTATGAACCGCTCCTCTGGAACTGCTGGAACTGGAGATAGAAGGGAAGCTCCCAGCGCATTAGGATTTTTTAAAAAACCCACATTCCAAGTTTTTATTCCTTTATTTTCTACATCAAAGTTTACTGACGAACTGGAACAACTCACAAACTTAAAATTATGAACCGCTCCTCTGGAACTGGAGATAGAAGAGAAGCTCCCAGCGCATTAGGATTTTTTAAAAAACCCACATCCCAAGTTTTTATTCCTTTATTTTCTACATCAAAGTTTACTGACGAACTGGAACAACTCACAAACTTAAAATTATGAACCGCTCCTCTGGAACTGCTGGAACTGGAGATAGAAGAGAAGCTCCCAGCGTATTAGGATTTTTTAAAAAACCCACATTCCAAGTTTTTATTCCTTTATTTTCTACATCAAAGTTTACTGACGAACTGGAACAACTCACAAACTTAAAATTATGAACCGCTCCTCTGGAACTGGAGATAGAAGAGAAGCTCCCAACGCATTAAGATTTTTTTTAAAAACCCACATTCCAAGTTTTTATTTCTTTATGTTCTACATCAAAGTTTACTGACGAACTGGAACAACTCACAAACTTAAAATTATGAACCGCTCCTCTGGAACTGCTGGAAGTGGAGATAGAAGAGAAGCTCCCAGCGTATTGTTGTACTGCTCCGCCTATCGTTGCAGTTTCACTAATATTTGTTTGTGTTGTTTCTTCATTTTGGTGTTGTTGGATGGGGCGTTGGGGACAAGTCCCCTACATTGTTAGTTTACGGTGTAGAACACAGAGTTATGACATCACTCATCAATAAGGTATACACACGTTTATTGCTGTACAGGATAATCCAAGTATACTAAGTCACATAATCGCAATCATTCTATAGTAATTCTAGTTCTCGTCTTCAATCCAATTCCAGTTTTAGTTCTAGATCTAGATCTCGTACAAGGGTGAGCATGCAATTTTCATACCCTTGGCTACAGTGCCGGTCATTGGCTGAACTCATGCACCATTCCAGAAGTGACGCTATTTCTATAAAAGGGAAAGGGGGTTGGACGTCTACCCAGGACGCTCTATGCTTGGTCGGGCTAGTATGACCCCTGCTGTGTCGACCCGACTCACGCCACTAACCTGACAACTATATTTATGGTGATCTTTTTAGAGCGAGCCAATACCCTAACTATTACAGTATTAAGATATTTTTCCTCCACACATGGCTGGTGAGCGTCACTAAGGAAAACAATGATGTTCTTTATATTGTGTCATTAGAATGTGGAGCCAAGCTAGTTGGGTTGTTTTGTTTTTTTTTATATATACGCAGGGAATAGGTTCAAGATTCCACAAGTTTGAATGGGTCATTTTCCTCCAATATTATAGGGAACGGTAATTCTCGAATGACGGATTCGATAGGCGATTAGGGCTTCACTATTGGCCGTTTTATGCTATTTGGCTTTGTAAATCTGCGACGCAACTGTGAACATACTATCATTACTATCAACTGCAGAGGTTTGTGCTTGCACGTGAATATTATCTCAGATATCATAAACAATTTTTTAGAGCTTTCAAAGTGACGCCAACTAAAATTAAAAAATCGGGAACGTCTTGAAATGAACAAAGACACCGAACAAAAATACGCCATACGCAAATTACCGTCGCCAGCCGGAGTCGTATTTATTGCTCTTTCAAAGGCTGATTTGCACTTCTCCGCCAGATGTGGGGCGCCAATTTTCACACGACAGTGCTTATATTAATAGTTGTTGTAAACCTGGGACTGAATTTTGTTATTTTAAGATTATGAAACAGACATAATAATATGCTATTAATATCTAAAGGTACAAAGAGGATAGCGGGAAAAGCATGACGTGTACCTGAACATCTAGAGCGTCACCTAGCGGATTCGGGAAANNNNGGGGGGGGAGGGAGATAATTTCAGGAAACTGACGCATTCCACATTATCAAGCAAGGTGTGCGTCATGGTAATTTTTCTTTCTTTTCAGGGTAGACTGGCATTGTCTTCTCGAGGAGACACAGCTGCAGCATGTCAAGTGCCGAAGTTTCACCGCAAGGTTGAAAGACAGCCAGGGCTGTAACTACCTCGCCCCTCACCCCCTCCCCTCGGTGCAAAGCCATCGCTTTAAATTTTTGGGCAGGCAGGGCATCTCTTCATCACATTTTTCTTCCTCTTGTTTATGGGAGCCCCTGATCCTTGCGCCCCCCCCTTCCCCGACGCTGGAACTGGGGAGATGCTGGTTACGACCCTGACGACAGAAGCAAGAATAAAATCATTATTGCAAAAAAAGCACGAAGTAAAGTGACACTAGACAAAAATTAAAATGTCATTCCGGCTTAGATAATTAACTTTCTGAGGTTTAAGAGAAATGCACACCAGAAAATAATCTCCCATTCTGACGTAGTCATTAGAATACAGATTCGAATCCCCAAACTGGTCTGGATTCGAACCTTTTGGTTCATCGGGAACAAAGCAAACAAAACAAAAACAAAAAAAAAACCATAAAATGTTCGGTTTAGAAGAAATCATCATGTCATTATAAAATGTGGGTTGTTTTTGTTTTTTTTTTGAATGGACAGATGTAACTCTGGAAATTTTATTTAAAATAAAAAGGCACTGTATAAAGCGTCATACTGTAAGACGTAGCCTACTAAAGTGTGGCTGCATCTGAAACTTTTTTGCGGGTTACTGGCATGTCCTGTTATACAGCGCTAAACATTCATGAAGTTGGTAGTTTTACTTTTCTTGTCTCAGAATGCTTATAAAGAGTATCGTGTAGCACCATTTTGAGAAAAAAGATTTTTTTGTCATTTTGAGAAGCGCAATTCCATAAATACTGCACACCCCCTCCCCCCACCACCCCTCACAGCTCCACCCCATGTTATTCTCGTCCGAAATCGAATCCGGGTTCGAATTCATAGAATCCTAGCCCTGGATGGATTCGAATATAGATTTAAATTATGTAGGATTCTCATCCGCCCAACTCAAGTATTCAAACGGGATTGCCAAAAGTTAAACCTTCCCTAGGGATAGACAAATCTACCGGAAGCTCACGTCTAGGCATCACTTGACATTTGAACTGAATTTGACCCAGACGCTATTTTGGCGTGGCAATTTACAGGGATCACACGTAATTCCGTCAGACATGGCTGCCACAGGTCGATCTCACGCTGGGCGCCACTAAGTGGCACACACGTTTTTTAAGTCTTACTATGGAATGTTCATGTGCTTTGTTATTGTCCTTTGGAAGCAGGGCCATGACTTATTCGATATCGATAGTGAGTGGCGTACTCACATCCAAAAAGCTGAATTAGTTGATATTGTCGATACGGCCTTTCTAATCCATTTTATTTATTTTCTGTAATTATACTTACATCACAAAATTTACCAAAGGTCACGATTCCCTGACAAAGCTAAAACAAGGAAGTATACCAACAATAAGTTAGGAAACATCTATGTGAATAGACCTTTCTTTCGAATACCCAGGGAAACCTTAAATTTGACTTACGACCTCGGCAGCTAACATTCGTAGAACCAACAAGTATGACGTCACACTATCGATATCGAGGAAATTGGAGTCGTTAATAGAAATTCGAAACTATCGACCTACTTTGAAGTTCTTCCGGGTTACGGTTTAACTATTAGATTCTACTCCTTGTCTCTGTTCGATATACCCGTTTGTATGTCTTCGTCAACTAAGGTAACATGACCCATGTTAGCTTTTACTAGTCAAGAGAAACTGTAAGCCTAAGACATTTCAGTAGCCATTCTTCTCTTTTGACAGATCCGGTCATTACGTAACCCATTAAATTTGTATACGAAACCACCTGAAAATGATCTGACTCTAATAAAATGTCGACCAGTTGACTTTTCATTGAAATTAACCCCTATCGATAATTCATGAACCTCTTTGTCAGCCCACTTTACATTATGCTGTCGCAGTTATGGACAACCGGGCGATCGCGGAAAATATGACAACCTGAATTAAATGTATAGTTGCTAGATGAACACGGTCCACCTCCCAAACTATTACGAGTATTTAGTTTCGTTTTATATTAACAAATCTTCAACAGCTCTGCGCTTTTTAAAAGGTGGCCCCCTTAATTTCATAATCTTAAGTGGTCTCACTTGCTCTAAATGGTAGATGCCAAGGACGATATAGGACGGATCATTAATATAGAAATACACTTAATAATCCTAGAGAAAGCACGTCATCTTTACAGTCAACAGAGCAGCGGTTACAACTGAACAGGCATTGGGTGTAGGTTTTTCGCAGTTCAAGTGTTATGAGAGACTTTTCGATGCCATTAGAGGGTTTCTCGCTTGTCCTAAGCCGTTAATGGTGAATTTGGACAATAATACCTTTTTACCTTATGGTCAGTAATTCAGTGGTTTCAAGTGAAAACGCATTCCGCAATTTCATTAGGGGGTTGTCTTTTCCTACCACTCACTTTTTAAAATAAATTTTGCGTATGTCTCCCCAGTGTTTTCTCCAGACTGCGTGATTTGTCCTTTTATTTCAAAATCCCTTCTAAAAATACGCTGATCGCAGACCGATCATTGCTTCTCTCCTGCACTTCATTGGTTGTGAAATAAACTAAAATCCCTCTGTCAACATACCAGTCTCCCTACCCCCTTAAATTTATGACAAGGAAGGAATATCTACCTCAACTCATATGATCTGGAAAAAATACTACCTTCCTAACAATCAGCGGCCAAACTGACTTTTAGCGGTGACACCCTCTCAAGACAGACGTGTCGATAAATTTCATTTAGTCTAGAATAGCAACCACATGAAAGACTGCCCTGTTCACGTCAGCACTCAGTGCAAAAAATAGTGCCAGTAATAGCGCTTTTCCTGGAGTATGTACGGTTGCATTTATCTCCGTCGCCGCTAAAGGTAAATTTTAGTTCATCGAGATTAAAATGGCATCCATGAAAGAAAACCGGCAGCAATGGAATCGTAATTGCTCTAGGTTTATTTTAATGTATCGCTATGGGACATTATAAGTTATAAAGACCATTTTCAGCTCACAAAACAAAAAGTATTTACACATTTGACAGAAATGAAAGAACATCGACATATTTTTTAGAGACTTCCACATATTTTGTTAACAAGTGTCTCGAAACAATTAACTGATTGTGTTATGGAATAACCAGCGACTATTTATGTGGGTATAGATAAGCCGATTCCTCAAGCCTTTCGAAATGCCACTCGATATTTTGCAAATGCCCCTTGACATTAATAGATCTGCCAAGCGTAATTAATTTCAAATAGAAACGACAGGTTTAGCCGAGTTGAAAAGGGTTTTAGATCCATCCATTATGGTCTACATCACTTCTTAAATAGATGTTGACGTCAGGATTAAGTCACATGACAATAAGGTTGTTTAGAAACTTTTTACACCGAGACCACAAAATGTCACTGAAACAGATTATGTCCAATGTCTAGCTAATACACTGTAATAGGCACTTAATGTCATTCACGCACGTATTCTTATAAACAATTAGTCCCGGGTCGGATTAAGCTAATGCGAGGCTTGTAGCATAGGGAGCGAATTTGGGTTCCGTAAGGTCCCCTACATTCCAGAGACAGAGAAAACGAATATCAATAACTTTTCAAAGGAAATTTTTTGCTTGATTCGTAGTATTGAATTTTTTTTTTTGCCGACGCTCGCCTTCTGTAGCGTAGTCACAAATCGAAAAAAGATCTGGCCTGGGATTCCGCTTTTTGGTAGACAGCTTGCAAACATTTAGTACGGTGGCCTCGAATATGCAAGGCCCATAATAAATGCTGCTAGGTTAGTCCGCCACTGCCTTTACGTCATTGAGGTCTTTCTAAGCACCACTTTCTTTTCATTGTATAGGTATTGTCACATAATTATTATGTTAGATCCTCAGGATCGATGATTGGCGTCGCCAAAGAAGGTCTGTGTCATTACATAAAAGTCTCAGATTACGTGCGTTTTTGCAGCATAATTTTTTTTTTCTATTTAGGGATGTCATTTCCCTGTCCATTTAGAATGACCCCGATTTGCATCAAAAAGTAGCTGAAATTTATGGTATCGTATCTGATCTATTCTACCCCTTTCTCAAAAGTCCAAGTTCCTTCCCCCTCCCCCTATGTAAACTCCTAAGCTTAGGAGTGATAGGTAGGACAATGCCTCTGGCCTAGTGTGCACGTTAAAGCCTACTTTTGTTTCTGAGGCAAATTATGTGACAGTGGAGTCATAACAATATAAAGAGAGTTCTCGCCATAACTACTAGTCTATACCATTTTGTACAATGACGAACGTGCAGTCTTCCGTGTCAAATATAAAACGAGCTGCAGCAAAGGTGCACACCAAGGCCTGTTCAGTGTAAAATGATTAAAAAAAAACCAACAGCTGGGATCTTTTATCTGTTTGTCATGAATATGACTTGATGTGCAACTCTGGCACAACTCATTGTGGATGTGACAAAAACGACTGCACACCAAACTACAAGATGGCGGATTAGTGTGACGTGATCAAAACGACCCATACTAGGAAACATTGCATAGACCTCATTAGTATCTCGATCATCTTCATATTCTTTAAAAATGTTAAGCAATTTCTTATTACAATATCAGATTTAATCTATGAGCTCAGAACATGCACGGCCTCAAACAGTTTATTGGGAATTCGGTCTTGCCATCCTACCTAAAAAAAAAAAAAAACGGCTGTACGTAATGCATTTCTCTAACAGTTTCTATTTCGTAGAAGAGGACGTTACACGTTGATAATAATATGGTTTATTCCTTATGCTTAATATTCTGTTCGGAGACTTCCAAACAACCCCCCAAAAAAGTATATATTTCCCTAGATGAAGAGCATTAAGAAATGTAATGAAATTGGAGATGTATTATCCTGTATTATATGTACGTCAGTATCTACTTGAAAAGGCAGTGTTACCGATACAAACTCGGGGATGTCAAATCGACCTGTCTTTGAAATGGATATTTGAGGGTCATGTTGTTCTAGCGTTCAATGACAACTAGCGTTCATTGACAAACTGACAGAAATTTAATGCCATAGCGCTTTTATCTTTAGTTCTCAAATGGCAGTATGAACAATTCAATTCAATGGTTTTATTAATCCATAGGCCAACATATGAACAGTGTTAGTTTACGCCTAGCCTCAGTAGTTATAATATTAGAGTTACGAGTGTGAAAAGTTATCAATATGATTGTAGAACCGAATACAGGGAGATAACTCTTTGTAAGCATGTTCGGGGAGGTAATTCATTCGGTGCACTGTCCTGTTGTAATTTTTGGTTGTTGTTTTTTTTTGAGTCTCATATTGACCAGAGTGCTTATTCTATAACAGCCCGCATGAACTATGGGATTAAGAATACCAGATGTTAAGGTCGTAACAGACCTGTATGAAAATATAAATTTGCAAGCTTGAATATAAATGTGTTGCATGATACGCTGTAAATGGGACCATAGATTAGATACTTGTATTTCATGTCTGTCGATCCTGAACGGGAAGAGAAATGGACCTGGGAGGGGACCAAGCATTCAAAGGCTCAGTGGCGGCTCGTCATTGGGTGCAATCCGTGCAGAGCCAGGTGGAATTTAGCTATAAAAAAAATCAAGAAACTCAATGAAAAGATACACCGGCCAAGCCAAATTCATATGTCTTTATTGTGCTTTGTTCCTTGCATTTAACTTGTCATTCAGTTTTTATACTCTACTCATAATAGAGCCATGGGCGCCCTCGTTGACCACTTGTGTGAGATGGGGCGGAGAAGGGGAACAAGGATAGTTTTGGGGATCAGGCGCCGTCTCTTCACAGGCCCCTTAGTGTTGCTATTATTGCAGCTGACTGGCTGATGACAGCAGGATCCATCTCAAAAATTTCACAGGGAAGGCGGGATTGGGGAAGGTGGGGTTTGGGGAAGGGGAGGGAGAACAAAGCCCTTTCGGCACTAAAACATCAACTACCGACTGCCATTTAAATGACGGTAGACCAACAACCACCTGCTTCCTTCTCTCATAAAGTTCGCCCACTTCGGTCTAGATCTGCTGCGAAGCAACCAACGCTTTATAGCTTTAAGAATTGTTACGTACATGAGAAAAACCCCTTCTTCATCACTCGAGTACCTTCAGGTCAGACGAAAGTGGAGGGGGGACAGGGCACTGCACTGTGGCGACTAGCAATGATTTTGTTTTGTATTTCAATTGTAACATAAAATTAGAGTAAAGGCTGGTCATTGCCACAGGACACTGATTGCCAAGAAGTAACTTATTCTGCTTTCCGTTAGCTTGATGCTGATCTTGCGTGCCCAAACAGAAGTTGAAAACTGTCGTTTTGTTTACCTCCACCAAAATCGGCATCTGACTACAAGAAAGCCAAATGAGTGATCCTTAGCGCAGGCAGAGCCCTGTCGCATCGACCTGCCTTAACTCTTTATTTATATGTATGATGTGTATTGTAGTATGCGTATGTATTTTTATGTGAAGAACATATAAATAACCATGCACGGGACTGTTATATACAGAGCTAATAAAGGTAGATTTATATTATTTAGAAATTTGTGCGGCCATATAGACTTCAAACGTTATCGATTTCATAACACATTGAACAAAGGCTGCATGCTCCAGTATCACCCCCAGGCCCCTGACATTGTCCTCTGTTACCGATGTGCCAGCTTGACGTTCTCATTAGCGGTCGGCCGCTCTACCGTCATCCGACAAAAGGGCTTATCTTTGTGTACGACCGTTTTTGAGAATACTGGGTGGTTCTTTTAAAAAATATAGCTCTTTACTTCAATAAAATTCTTGTCTAATTTCTGTTATTATATCATAGGAACCAGCAGTTTTGCAAACATATTATGTTGCAGGGATATGAGTTTTAACATACAGAACACGACTATGCCGATTAAAAAAAAAAATGTCCGGTAAACCAACAAAAGCCTATTTGTCATAAGACGTAAGCACTAGCTTAATAGGCCTACAGCCATTTCGGTTGAAAGCATGAAAAATATTTGCTGGGATAATCGTGATACTCCAATGACTTTTATACAGAACGTACATTTTTCTGCATTTTGGAAAGTCATCATAAGGAGAAAATCGCGATAAGGTAGAATCTAGTCCTTTGCCCTGTGGTCCCGGAGCGACATTGTGCTTCTGTTATCGATACTCTCTGAGTCAACTTCCGCATTTGGGTCAGCCTGCCGCTTTGTCTGTTACCAGATCTCTCATTTTACATTCATTCCGCTTAATCACATCTCTTTAAAATATTCCACACTGATGTGTGGATAACTGTGGAAAGTTGCAGTGAAAACTCATCGTGATTAGCCAGTGACTTTCATGCAGAAAACATAATGCTGTATAATCTATATAGTGACTACCCGCTCGTTCCCATTACCATATAAGCGTTCGCCTCAGACAGGTGATAGTGTCCAAAGACTATAAATTAACTTACTTTATAGTCTTTGTTAAGATATAATAATTTATAGTCTTTGGTGCTATGGAGAAAGAGGTTGTGTATTGCGTATGTGTGTGTGGGGAGGGGGGAGAAGTGGGAAGGCTGGTTTTTGTTGTTTTTTTTTTTTTTTGGGGGGGGGGGNGGTCGGGGGGAGTAGTTTGATGGGCTATAATATATCCCTCACGCAGTCTTCAGAGTTTCGGTATGGCACATCATCCAATATTATCGTCGATCCAAACTAGAGGAAAACTTTTGCAAACTCATGAGTAGCTTCGACAATTCAGATTCGGCAGTGGGCAATCGCACTATACTATACAGTATTTTTCTTACGCTGTAGAAATATTGGGATTTGAGAAAGAGCTGTCGTATCAGATAGGTAGATGGTCGCGATATGGACCTTGAAAGCTTGTCCGGGGTAGGAGAGGGGAGACAAGATCTGACCCTTCACTATTTTGATGCTTCACATCAGAATGCTATTTGTTTCCGAAATAATTTCACGAGTGAAGGACTTCTTACTGCTACATAGAAAGTGTGCAGATCGTCGTTTTACTATCCCTCCGAAAGTTACGATTTAAAAAAAAATTGATATAAAGAAGCTAGTATTTCAGATGCAAAAGTAAATCCATCTCAGTCGAGACAGAATTCACTGCTACTTTGCAGGTGAAACTTGGCTTGGGATGGTGCAGTTTTAAATTATATATACAGAAGGGATTAAGCGGATTGCTGTTAAGTGACTTCGACATGCCAGAATCAAGATTTTCTGCTGGATTTGTTGAGAAGCCTCCAAGCTCGCGTTCCCCCCAAAGCTAGTTGTATAATGAGGGTGAGTCACAATAGAATAAAACCTTCTATCTTTACCAAAAACAGATAGTCGAGATAGCTGGTTGTAACGCTGAACACTCCATGCACATGTCTTACAGTCACATCTGCTTTATCGCATTCCGATTAATCGCAACGGTTACTCTATACTACATGTATAATGAGGGTGAGTCACAACAGAACTCCAACGCTCAGCATAAAACGTTCTATCTTTTATAAAAACAGATAATGGAGATAGCTGGTTGTAATATTGAAAACTCCATGCACAAGTATTACAGTCGCATCTGCTTTATCGCAATCCGATTAATCGCAATATTTTCCACATAAAAGTTACATACGCTTTTATGTGAACGTTAAGGGACCATTGCAAATTTTTCCATTATTCCATCGTAACTGCACTAAAACAGTATACCTCCTGTACAAAAAAATCAGTGAACAATCGCAACTCGTTTTAATGGCAACTCATCCACGCTCCCGATCAGTTGCGATTAAGCGGAGCTAGCTGAATCAGTGATGCCCAATTACAAATGCATGCTTTAGTCAAGTATGTTTCTCTAGCTTCGATTTTGGCATTGTTTGAGCTACATTCCTGAATGTAAGAGCATGTATATTTTATTGTGCGGTGATGCAAAGCTTGAAAAATAGAGAATTGAATTTCAGATCGATATCATTATTCTCAAGGCCAAGTCTTATGTTGGACAAAAAAAGGATAGAAAGCGAGAGAGACGGAGGAAGGATAGAAAAGAAAAAAAGAGGAAAACGATGTCTCGCATCAGAGGCGGGACAAGAAGAACGAGAGATTTGTGAGGGGAAGAGAATTTAAGGAAAAGGGAAGAGGGGGATGACAGCGAAAGCGTTGGGGAGGGGGTGTGGGGGAGGGATAAGATAAAAGATAAGATAAGATAAGATAAACTTTATTAATCCTTCCGGAAATTTGTCTTGAACAAGTGCACAAAGACAATATTATTATATTAACAAACAATGCATCAATAGTGAACTCACGTAGACTATAAAACTATATAGAGAGATACCGTAAAAAGAATGAAAAAAGAAATAGGGTGACACGCCATATAGGCTGGTGTGAAGGTAGCGAGAGCGAGACAAGAGAGAAAAAGCGCTCGCGAAAGAGAGAGCGAGAAAGTGCGAGACAGATAACAAAGAAAGAACGCACGCATGGAGAGAAAGCAAAACAGAGAGGAAGAAAGTGAGAAAAGAGAGACAGTGGGCGTTATCTTATCACGCAAATTAAATTCATTATCCGATTTTATGCCGACCTTGACTGTCACCGATTTCTGAATACGCCTCTGGCCTTGCCCTCCCAGTAAACAAAAAACAAAAAAAAAAAAATACTGGGTTTTTGGGACTCGCCAAAAGTCAACAGAATGCTGCAGCAGATTACTGCAGCTTGCGTCAGAGACTGCCCAAAATGGGCATTCTGTACACACAGTCTGGATGGAGACAGCGGCGGGAATATTTTAAGCCAGTAATGGGCTTATGTCTGAATACTGGAATATCGCAGTACTCGCCTTTCATGCTCCAAGTATCGTAAACATCGAAAATACTTCGATTCTATAGCTCCAAACATTGGCGCGCCTGAGGGTCGTTTCAGTTTTGATAGCATTTCGATACAAATGTAGCACACGGTTAAGTTCTTTTTTTGGTTTGTTATAGACTGGTGTTTGTCAACTGCTCCGTAACCTTGTGATAACTCTTTTTCCCCATTCTGTAGTCTACTGGTGCTAATGTCATTCATACTTTCAAAATATAATCGGAGTGGTAATGAAATTCCATAGCTTCAGTTATTATACCGAGATGGCAAGAGCAGAGTATCGAAAGTACCGATCGATATAAA
This sequence comes from Ellobium chinense, assembly GCA_033807755.1. Taxonomy (NCBI): domain Eukaryota; kingdom Metazoa; phylum Mollusca; class Gastropoda; order Ellobiida; family Ellobiidae; genus Ellobium; species Ellobium chinense. Next base: position 146,792 of record JAWQUT010000833.1, read on the forward strand.
AAAAAAGATACGATTCTGTCCGTCACTATTTTAAGCCATTCTAGTTAAGTAAACAATCGAGATTCCGCGCACCGCGGTCGCCATGTGACTAAATTTGACTTGGCGACAAAATGGCAACAGTACAAAATGATTTTGGTCGAGCTTTCATGTTGTGATGGTGCACTGCAGATGTATCAAGTTTTATTCCAATAAGGCAAGGGCATGTGTACGAAAGAAAGTGTGAAGATCTAGAATCTTGTAGGAAAGGAGCTGGTGAGGGGGGAGAAGAGATATGGATGAAGAAGCGGTAGCATGGTTACAGTGTTTGACTGGGTCGTGGGTTCGACTCCTCCGACACCTCAGGAAAATAATGTGTCATTCACATTTTCCTAAGACCGATTAGTAAATTGGGTACTTAGCTATATAGATATTTATCGGAATTTTTGTGATCTGCGTCTGTCAATGACATTATTTACTCCCGAAAGAATTAAAAGCGCTCTTGAATGATCCGGCCTGCTGGGGCATTAATTATGTGAAGTCGCATGCGAAAGCAAAACCTAGATGTGATATTTATAAACTTCATTATTATTATTAGTAGTAGTAGTATGTGGGCAGGAGGGAGATAATGCTGAGGTTAGTGAACAAGGCCCGGGGCGATTTGGGAAGGGGAGGAGAGAAGGGGGGTCTGACAAGGAAGAGGATCATGAAAAAGAGCCAGCCTGGAATGGGAATGGTTTTGTACAAGCTACAATGTGAAGGAGGAGGAGAATGCTATTTGGTGACGCGGATGTATCAAGTGTCGAGGGTACTTTGGGCCAGAGAGAGTTGAGAGCTGAGCACAACGGCCATAATAGTATGAAAACCACTGACAGGAAGGACACATGAACATAGATATGCTACAGTGGTTGGTTTTAGTGACCTTGTCTGTTTTACTTGGTAGCGAGACATATTAGTTTTGTTCTCTAGGCCTACATAATCTGTTCAGTTCAAACCCTTAAGCATAGAGACTCCCCATGCATACTTTACCCAGAGCCTGGTGGTATCTTAAAACTTCAAACCCTACTATAGCAACAGATTTTAAAACGAACAATCGTTCGACCTACCCTTCTCCTCTCTCTCTCTCTCTCTCTCTCTCTCTCTCTCTCTCTCTCTCTCTTTCTCTCTCTCTCTCCATAAACATTTTCTCGCACTAGAGAGCAGGACCCGTTAGAGAATAATGCTAGTGGCAAAGTTTGATCAGCATGTCAAGCGGAGCATTTTTGCGCTCGCATCTGCGCATTGCCAGTTTTCACACTCGCTGCTTCTTATAAATTAGTTTAACTAAATGTTTTGGCAAAGCGATAAAGGAATGGATGGCCTTGAGATGGGGAAGAAGAGGAGAGAGGAGGGGAGGGGTTAATTTCATAGCACGGCCTTATGGAAACAATTCATTGCAAAGTAGTGTGTGAATTGCCAAGGTTATTCAGCTAGTTTTAACGGACGAGCAGGGAAAGCCGTGCTATGATGATGTCATAAAAATCTATTTTAGAATTAAACATGTAGATAAGCAACCGCAGTCGTTCAAATGCCCCCATGTCCGTGGTGCACTGTATGGTTCGTGCCCAGTGGCGGTTCGTGGTCCTCACAACCTTTAATCCCCCCGGACCCTACCCCGTCTCTCCCCACAGTATCACAAAATAAACCTAACCAGAATGATCTTGACTGCATCATACCCATGCTCTTGTTCCAAGTAGCTGTTATGGTGGTGTTACTGTTGCATTTAAAATGATGTTAAAGCTTTGCTAGTGATGAGCGTCTGAGGATGGCAGCGGCACTGTGTGCTCCCCGGGCAACTGAGAAAGTCCTGGAGTGGTCAGGCCTACAGGGGTAATAATAGTGTGAAGTCGCATGAGCGGGCATTAGCCTGAATATGAAACTTATAAACCGCCGTATCATCATCATCATCATATTATTATTATTATTATTATTATTATTATTATTATTATTATTATTATTTCAAGTGATAAACTTAATAGTAGGACCTGTACCTTGGGAAACCAACTACAACTTCATTTTCTGAGGCAAGTTTTACCCAGCACCGCACGCGGGTTGCACTGAAAGACGCGCCGCCCCTGGCTCGTGCCCATTGCCCAACTCCCACCTTTTTTTACCCAAACTTTCGCAGCTGCTTCTGTTATCTGTGTTTTGCCTCTGTTCCGTGTTTGGCATGTTGCCCTAAACACAGTGTGACTAGAGGACCAAAGCACGATTTCGGGTCTAGAACACTCCAAAAACTCTAGTTGAGGCTTGTGTGAGCTTAGTATGTCGAAAGTAGGCCTAGTCTGTGTATATGTTTTAGAGAAGGACGAGGGGGTTTATAGAGTGCGATAATGCACTGTCACAATAAATACAAACATCTGTAATGGAGGGTCTAGGCACTGGCAAGATGGAGACGTGGTCCATGGATCCGCGCCGGAGGATGAGACAAAATTTAGGGAGAGAAAAAGAGAAAAGGATGTGAGAGAGAGAAAGGAGTGAGAGAGGGGGTGAAAGAGGGTGAGACATGAGAGTAGGAAGGAGCCGAATGAGTGCTCACTTTTGTTGTTAAACGTGGTGCCATGGTAGAGTTTGCCCCAAGCATGATTGGGTTATGATACAGCAGAATTTTCCTCCTGCGACGTCCGCTTAGTTCCGGGTATGAGTAGAGCAGATTTTTCAAAGAAAGAGTGTTCTCTCTCTCTCTCTCTCTCTATCTCTCTCTCTCTCTCTGTATGTCTCTCTCTCTGTGTGTGTCTCTCTCTCTCTGTCTCTGTGTGTGTGTGTGTGTGTGTGTGTGTGTGTGTGTGTGTGTGTCCTTTCTCTTTCTCTCTCTCTCCATCTCCCTCTCCCACTGCCATTCATTCTCCTTTTTCTTTCTTTTTCTCTCTCCTCTGACCAGACTGTAAATTAATGGATCTTCTTTCTTTCTTTCTATTGCATTATGGTTTATACTGTATTGATAGGACGCCCTTCAGCTTTCTTGCGCCCATAGTCCCGCTTAACCTTGGAGCAGAATAAGAAATTTAGAAATGATAGTTCCAAGCCTTATCACGCCCTAACGAACAAGACAAAACATGTAGGTGATCAAAAAAATCAACCTTGAGAAAATCAGACTAGACTACATGAGGCACAGCGTCGGCCCAAATCGTGGGTCGTTGGAACGTTGGTCTGGGCTTTGCTGTACAGTTTAGAAACTTCGTATATCAAGTTACTGCTGTCGAAAGCATTGAAAATCTTTGGGCTAGAATCGGAGGTGGGTTAAGGGTTAAAGCTTTTCTTTCTTTCTTTCTTTCTTTCTTTCTTTCTTTCTTTCTTTTTTCTCTCTTTCTCTCTTTCTTTCTTTCCGTCCTTCTCTCCGTCCTCACTCTCTCTGATTTCATATAGTTTATGTACTGAATATGTTATTGGCCTAGAGAGAAAAATGTGCTGAACGGCAGTAATAACTTTCCACGGTAATGTGAAAAAAAAAAGGTTGTTACACCCTTTCCTAAACTTTCTCCAAGTAGTGGTGGGTTATACAGTTCAATAAATCAAATAAATCATATAATTCTATTCAGAATTACATGGTCTGCTCAGGCCTAGAGAGTAAAGACTTGGAACTGAACTGAACTGAACTGTAAACGCTCAGAGGACATGTCAACATAGCATGAAACAACACAGACGTAGGAAGGAGTGAGTGCATGGATGCCTTCTTTACTCCTCTTCACATAGCAGATGTAGACCACAGATCTATACTTGCGCTGTGACCTACACTGTGTACATGATGATACCTACCGGCATTAAAAACGCCCCACTAGAAAAGATGCCTATCTTAAAAGAACTAACTACAGGAATAACAGTATATGTAAATATATATATATCCATCAAGAGCAGATAAAGCAGACCATGTAATTCTGAATAGAATTATATGATTTATTGAACGTTATAACCCACCACCATTTGGAAAAAGTTTAGGAAAGGATGTAACAACCTCTTGTTCCAAATTACTGTGGAGATTTATTATTACCGGTCAGTACATTTTTCTTTGCGCATCAGTTTTATTTTAGTATCGGCTTTCAGTGTCCCAGTCGTATCGGACGACGTGGCATAGATCTAGATATCGATTATGGCTTACCAATGCTGGACTATCTGTCGCTTCACAAAGGAAGACCATAGTACATGTACTTGTATGTACATGACGTGTTTGCACTGAGGTCAAACTCACTTTTTTTAGGAACGACAAAACCTTAGTGAGATACGACATGCGAGAGGTAGCCCTGCGCAGAATATGTGCTAGGGAGAGAAAAAAGTGGATGAAATAAAAAGATGGAGAGAAAGAGCAAGAGAGAGAGAGAGAGAGAGAAGGGGGGG
>JAWQUT010000833.1:163541-171041 GCA_033807755.1 Ellobium chinense
ATTTGTAAACAGAGCCTATATTTTTCACTGGTCAACGCCAAACCCCTCCTCTTCCGCCTGAGCACACCCTTGACCTGGCAGTTCCAGTCCAGGGCTAAATAGTGCCTGGTAAAATAAAGTAAAATGGACGCAGATTACCATGATATCAAAATTTCCCCCCCTGGACCCCTTATTACTGGAAGCAGGGCATGCCAAAAGAGGGAAAAGGGGAGATGAAATATACCCCCTAAGTGGTAGGATCCAAAAGTGAAAGTACAATTACAGGCCTGTAACCTGTATATTCACTGCACGTTAGAGACACTCAAAGACATTTCTCACTTTTTACCTCAATCATCGATGCTCTCGGTATTTATGTACGGCACAGATTTGACCAACTCTGTATACTCACCGGAAGCTAGAGACACGCAAGATAATATCTTACTTTTTGTCTTCAGTTGTCGATGCGCTCGGTCTTCATAATACTGCACAGAGTTCACCACCTCCTTACACTCACCGGAAGTTAGAGACACACACACAAGAGAACTAAATATTCTTATCTCCAAGTCTCTGAGCCCTTGTCACTACGAGCTAATGCTTGTTGTTGCATGAGCAAGTTTGCGATGACAGTGTGAACCCCAGGTGGCTTCCTCACGTTTTACACTAAATATATTCATTACATTGCTTGCCCCATCCATCTGTTCCAATCTGTTTCCATGTTTCTCGATCTGCGATGCACTTGGTTTGTATACGGTGCAAAGTTAACTTCTTTTCAAATTTGAGAACTTGAGCATTAACGATGGGATCTCTTCCCATCGTAAGAATTCCATTAACTCTGCATGTTGAGTGGTGCCAAGGGTGCATTCAGCACCGATGAACTTGTGTAATTCTTACCATGGTGAGAGTAGATCCCATCCTTAATGCGCCAGCTCTCAATTGTCGCTGCACTTGCTCGGTAAATGGCGTAGAGCTAGCCTCCCCTCCATAAACACCGGAAGTAACGGACCCGCAGGGGAACTGGCAAATTCGACGAAATAACTCTCCGAGGAATTTGACCTATTGCATGGTTCCAGATGTCGTAATAATTTGTACAAGTCACGTTGACAAGACTGTCAGCTCACAGCCAGGTCATCATGCCCCTGAGAACACCCAAGCGATGTTTACTCAAACCGTTACATGTAAAACTTTATGGCATGTCTCATCGACTTTGTAAACAGGACATGCAAAAATAATGGATTTACTCGCATGTGAGCTAACGACTGCATTATTTCCTGTTCGTGGATTTTCTTACGAAGGAGAGATTTCCAGATTTTGGCTGGTTGTGTGGCGATATTTATCTACATCAACTGAGAACTTGCGCATCGACGATGGGATTTCTTACCATCGTAAAAATTACACTAGTGCATCGGTGCTGAATGCACCCGTATTAGCCTTCAGCATGCAGGGTTCATCCAATTCTTGCGCTGGTAAGAGATCCCATCGTTATAGCTCAAGTTCTCAATTCTCTACAATGACACTTTTTAACAAACAAAACGTATTGCTTTTTTAACAAACAAAACATATTACAGTATGTAGATCCAGTCCACTTTTTATTTTCCCCTTGTTTTTGTTTTCTTTTAGAAAATTTACTACTTCCACTTCATAACTCTATGAATCATTCGCAGTGAGGATGCAAATGTAAGTAATCTACAGTAGCTAACAATAGGTAAGATAAGCTCTGATTTTGAGTCATTGCAGATAAAACAAGTACAGTAATGAACTGTGATTTTGTTTTTCACCCTAAAGGGGAGGGAGGAGGGAGGAAAGTGGACATGGAGGATGGGCCTCAGACTCCTTGTGAACACAAGGCCTTCCAGTCACTGTGTCCCTTTATTTCTGTACCATCACTATTGTCAAAATATAATGTTTAAAAGGAGGGTGAATAGATGGACATATTAATGAGTGAATAGAGGAATATAATGAGCTGATGGACTAAATAAATGAATGTTGTGTATGTGTGACCAAATTAATGAATAGAAAGAAAATTTTCCATCATTTCTGCGGTTGGACTTTTCCTAATGTAGATTACTGTTGAAGGATAAAGCGCTCAACACCACATGATATTCGTGGGTTGTTGCGAAAGACGTTATTCGTGAACTCAAAAAAACGTCAGAGAAAATTATGAAGTTTCTCCAGCCCGTGCAGAATTTCAGCGGATTTAGATTTGATTGATTAAGAGTCACTGCAAAACAGACGTATAAATAAAAAGCGTAATAAGAAGCAGGTTATTTTGTTCAGTGTGAAAAGAAATCAATGAACTCCTCTTCCATTAAACCGTTACTTCAGCTTCGTTGTGGGGTGTATTCTGTTGCCTTTAACGTGGAAAACATTGTTTACTCAATGCTCTAATGCCTGCAGTTTCTCCAAGGTTGTTTGGAATGGCTTAAAATGTTTGTTGCGCTGTAGGGAAGGTTTTGTTTTGTTTAAAGTGATTCCTCAGTGGAAAGCTGAAATTACAAGATCTCAGGTTCTGTCTTCATTCTCAAGGGAATAGACAGCTTTTACTTTTAAGTACATATGGCAAAGGAAGTCATGCTTTTAAATGGCATCTTCTTGTGTTACGATCACATTGCACAATTGCACTAGTAGTGAAATTCACATCTGTTCTATCTATTCGTAACCTGCAATATGAACTTAACACGAAGATTAATGTCATAATATACACATGCCTTCCTCTGTTCCGACGGTCTGTAAGAGGTGCGAAATTGAAAACAGAAACTCTCTATTGAATGAATTCCACTAACGTCACAGCCTATCGCCTTACATTCATAAGATTCTTGGCGGAGCTCAGTTTTCTGTTTATATTATTCTTTCGTTCCTTTTTCTTTCTTTCTTTCTTTCTTTCTTTCTTTCTTTCTTTCTTTCTTTCTTTCTTTCTATTTTTTTCTTTCTTTCTTTTTTTTCTTTTTTTCTTTTATTTCTTTCTTTCTTTCATTTTTATCTTTCTTTCTTTCTGTTTTCCTTTCTTTCTGACTTTATTTCTGATTTTCTTTCTTTTTATTTTTTCTTTTTTTCTTCCTTTCTATCTTTCTTTCTTTCTTTCTGTCTTTCTTTTTTCTTTCTTTCTTTTTTTCTTTTTTTCTTTATTTCTTTCTTTCTTTATTTATTTATTACTCTTTCTTTCTTTATTCCCTTCCCTCCGTCTCTCCTTTCTTTGATTTCCTATAGTTTATGTACTGAATTTATGCCAATGGCCCAGAACCTGATAAAAACTTTGAATCACGAGTCTTGTAATATCTTGTATTCACACCAGGCGTAGGAAATCTGGTTTACTGCATGCCCACATTTCAGTGTCCTGACCGCCCAGCCTGGCTTTGGTTAGGCAATACACATTTAAGAAAGGGAAGATCGAGAAAGAGAGAGAAAGAAGAAAAAATGGTCAGAAAGGTAGAAATATGAAATGTGTAGATAATCAGTAATATCCAGGGCCTCTCTCAGCTGGCTCCTTGTTAGAATTCGGGACAGGGTTAGATTCAAAGCCAAGAAAGAAAAATCCCTGGACGTTGACTGTATCACGCTACTTGAAATACTCAGACATCAACTCATCTCTTTTTTATATTTTTTTTTCTTTACTTACAATAGAAGTGTCTCACAAAAGAACTGTCTCGCAAAAGAAATGTCTCCCAAAGGAGTTGTCTCACAAAAGAATCGTCTCACCTAGTTTTTGAGACCCACTCCTTGGCTGTTACTCGCTGCGGGACTTTATGAACGAGGCACTTAACGATTGATATTTTTAATGTCAAGCCAGAATTAGGGGAGTAAAAAAAAAAGCGGTAATTTTCACACATAACCGCTTTCTTTGGGTTTAGTGCGCAAGCACTTAAGCTCTGACCTTTTCGTAGAGAGCTGAAGAAGATTGGGACCGTGACTGTCTCTCTCGTCGGTTAAGGGGACGGGGGTTTGGGGGGAGAGGAGGAGCGAAGGCGTCCCCCTTGGCAAGAATTGCTGAGGAAGTTGCATTTTTAGCACATTTTCCTCGACCCCTGATGTATTTTCTGTCCTCGGGCTCAAGCAGACCTTCCTCATCATGCGAAAGTTTACGAGGGGTACTAGTCTAGTTACGGCCCTGCGGAGGGCCGTTGAAAGAACCCTTTCACAGAACCCAATTTTCTTTCCTTCCTGTGGGCAACAAATCGAGGAAAAGAAGAGGGATGAAAATATTGTTTGCCCCCGGCTTTAGACGATCATTTGTTATGTTTTGTTTTTTAAATTCCTGCATTGGGTCAGTGTGTGTGTGGTTGAGTCGGAGAATGGGATTTAGTTTTTCTTTGTTCTGTTTTGTTTTGTTTTTTCTGAAAGCAAATTCTGTGTCAGAGATGTATGTCTTCCGTCATGTCAGTTGAATTGAAATGATTTTAACGTACAGGTTGTAAGCCTATAAACCGTTCCCTAATGCCTGCAGTAATGAATACTGACCGACTTTGCGAAGGCTCAAATAAGCACTGGCGTTTAGACTTTGTTATGAATTACAATAGTGTAAAAGTCTAGACATTTGATGTTGTTTGAGTGCATGCCATTATGATTAATTGCCCTTGTTCTGTAGGTTAAATTTTTCGAGAATGAACCAAGTTTACTTGAGGGAAAAAAAAAAAGCATATTCCTCCTCTAACAATTTGGTGAAGTCAAACCTTACAATACAGTAAACCTCATTATGCTTGTCCATTCGAGCATCTTTGACTCGCGTTTATAAACCACAAAGATGCATGGAAAACAAAAATATAAGCTGGCATAGACTACACATGTCCACACATGCACATGTTTACACAGACAAGCATTAATGATGACAAACACGCATACACGTCTGTAAACACATATCCCCTGTCTTCAAGGCAGTCATCACGAAAGAAGATTTTTAAAGCTACACCTGCAAAATAGCTGTGGAACTGCTTCTTCTCGGATGCGTTTTCAAATTTCACATAAATGAAGGTTTTGTGTCAGGTTTCTTTTCTGTGCATTCGGAGAGACAGTCAACCTAGCGAGCTGCAGTTTTTAGGCAGTATGAAATGCTTTACTCACAAAAATAGCAAATAATTTTTTTTTTAAAAGCGCTTCGACGTAAACCTTGCGATTCAATTCAAATTAGTATTAGTGAAATCTTTTATGATGCCTCTGCTCTCCTTTTATACCCCACTGCAAAACTTGCAGGAAGGCTGTGGAAAATATAAAGAACTGGGTCGAATCGCTGAGCAAGAATACGGTCTGAAAGCAGGGAATAAAGTTCTAATGCTGGAACTTTACCTTCCGGAATAAGATCTTAAAATGGGTACAGTGGAAAGAGTCTTAATTTTAAGGTTTTCAAACGACGGTAATGTCTGAATCCAGTTACAAACTGAGTCATCGTGAAGTTGACTACAAGAACTTTTTTCGTACGTATTCGTCTGTCTTGTCACTTACAGCATTTCTTTTTATCGATACTTTATGTCCTTCTGCATTGTTCCCACTACCGTCTCAGGCGGGCTGGGCTTTGTTAAGATAAACTTTACTCAACTTTGAAATTTCGTTCGACCTTTCGCGTGCCAACGCTTCGGCAATTTAGAACCTGAGAAATTATTCTGTAATGTAATTTTCTGTCTGACACTCTTTGGGTAAACTGTTAATTAATTTCACCGTAAATTCAGTATCAATTTCACATTTGCTTTCCATGAAAAAAATGTAGATCGTCTGAGGTGTCAGACACATTTTCTTTATTTAGTCTACAAAGAAAGAAAAAAAAATAGCTAATCTCCTGTTTCTGACGTCAAAGGGGTTACGAAACTGACATAGACGTCATGAGCCAGCACGAATCCTCCTGGAGAAACATGCCAATTCAATCTTTCACTTCATTTCTATCCTTTTTCTCTTGATTTCTCTCTTAATTTTACCTCCTTCTTGGAACTGTCCCGCAAGAGAGAGAAAGAGAGAGGGAGCGAGGGGAGCTAGACGTCTAAAGTTTTCTGGATAGCTTCACGCCCTCAGCATCCCTTATCGTTGATTTCCATTTCCTTCCCAGACTCCTTTCCACCTCTTGACGCTCGTGCCTGCAAATCATTAATCCATGAGCTCAGTAGTTGTGGGCGATAATAATGCTGGATACCTTGGCATCGATACTTTGAAATAGTGCTGAAACGAGCGACGATACCTCTAGTTCACTTTCTTTTTTAACCGATTTCTAACTTTCATGTACAATGTTAGTCTAGCTGTCACTTTACTATCGCGTCCCCCTGCATGCTTCTCACTTTTCCTCTCCCTTCTCTCTTAGTCTCTATCATCTCTCTTCGAATGATGTTAGCTTGGATGAAAATGATACAGCGTTATGAGGCTCTTTAAATTATTGTTAGCAAAAAAAATGAATATTTATTCAGTTATGAGGTATCGTTACATAATTGTTCGTGTATTTCGATACCTGTCAAACATGCAGATACACGGTATTGATACCTGCCCACCACACTAGATCTCAGCGGTAAAGCTAACCACATCTAATTCCATCTTCATGCCAGCAGCCAATTTTCACTGCTCGACCTCCCACCTATGGCATTGCGTCATGGCTGGCACCCGACAAAAGTGCAACCGCCACTAGGAATAAATAAATCACTTGCACTAACCAAATTTTATTTAAGCTTTGGCCCATGCGTATTATAATATTATTGAGAGGAGAGATATGGGAGGCATGATGGGAGAGATTCTAAAATGAATCCTTCCCCTCCCTCGCTGTAAAGAATAGAAAAGTTCTTAATTACAACATTCATCTAAACATAACAGTGCAGACTTATAGTTACAGGGTACACTTAACCGACTTTCTAATCCAGTAAAGTTCTGCTTTGGTGAGAGCGGGTGAAGGATCGAAGTGAGAGATCTGTCTAGGTGTCTATGCCCTACTCTCGGCCTCCCTGCTCAGAGCTCATCCGTGGGGTGATTTAAAAACAGACACGTTGCCTTGATATTGCACAAAGCAGTGATTAACCGAGATACAGGTGGTTTTAGTGGCTATGTTAAAACCTGGTGTCGTGACGATGTAATGATTGCAGGTTTCATTGCTACACTGAGTCAATATTGCTAGATGGGTTGGGTTGGATTGGTAGCAGGGGCGGCAGCTGTGATCTCAGCGGGAGGTGNGGGGGGGGGGGGGAGAGAATAGGGGAAGGATGACTCTTCCTCATTTATGACTCCAAGGTTGAACAAGGCTTAGCCCAACCCACAAAGTGGTATGCAAGCATACATAATGACAAATGACCGCACTGATTAAGGAGGGGGGCGCCACCTGAGGGCCTTTTTCTAAATGCTTGGTGCCACATGATTTTAACCTTGAATTTTGGACTCAGCATGTTCAAATTAGTGGAAAACAGTCAAATTTTTTTTACATTTTATTATGGTTGCTATGGAAACGGCCGCCATCTTGAATTTTCTACCTAGAAAACCGTCAACTTCAAAAGGAAACTCCTCCTCCAGATGAAATGCAATCCAACTGAAATTCCACATATGCATTCTTATACACCTTGTCTACAAAGT
>JAWQUT010000834.1:0-23377 GCA_033807755.1 Ellobium chinense
AAAGCCATATTACTTCACTGCTTCAAAAGTCCTTCAAGGAGAGGGATCAGTTCTTCACTGGGAACCCTTTGTTTTATGAGATTCTGCAGCACACAGTTTTCTGTAAGGAGAAATGCAAGTCTTTTTATGGAAGAGAAGGATGTCTGAAGGTAATTGTAGGTTTTTACTCTTTTCCCCATTCACACAAACTTAAACATATTGTTGTTAAATAATTATTCTAAAATTTATTAGGATTTTCACCAAATATGTACCATAAATTAATGCAGTAACACCTAATTCAGCTTTGGACAGAAAACAAAACCTTTTCAAGCATCCTGATGATAATGAGGTACATACTAAATACATTCACCAGTTTTTGAAGCACAAGAGGGTTTGAAAGAAATTTCTGACACTGTTTTAGGCATTATCTACAAATTTATTGCCCAGATATATCTTTACAGTCTTCTTAATAGATTATTTTCTTTTGATATAGCAAATAGAAGATTACCTCAAAGGATCATCTCAGAAACCATTCATCATCCATGGAGAATCAGGATGCGGGAAAACATCGTTAGTTGCAATGGCAGCACAAATGGCTCATCAACTGAATGGTGAAAAGGGTGTGAATGTTATCAGGTGTGTGCCTTTTACCTTAGAGGTTTGCTTTTCTTTATGTCTTATTTGTATCATCCAGTGGAGCAACATATAAAGCTACATAGGACCAAATTTACATCTGTAGAAGAAGTTGTCTGTGATCAATTAGCTTGATCTGAATAACCATTCATGTAGCTGAGTGAGGAGGTATTAGAGGAGGAAGGTGAAGTCAGTGAAATGCTAAGATCACTCAAGAACAGAATAAGAAGGAAGTCAACAAAGAGAGGAAGGGAGGGAAGGATCACAACCAGCACATCACTGTGACCACAAGTACTCAGACACTCCATACTCTGGAAGGGTAGGAGGGCAGAACAGTTAAAGGAATGCCTCATCTGTAGTGATGCCAGTCTTTTAGTACCAGGTATTGACCAAGTGTTATATTTTATTTTTGTTTCAATTAGAGTGTTCAGAATTGTAAAGGCTACACCTCTAAGAATTATGCATATCATACACTGCAACAACTGGCAGTAAAATTTACTCCTTTATTGTGCTCCCAGATTTATAGGTACAACTCCTGAAAGTTCCAGCTTACCTGGCCTGCTCATCAGTGTGATCAATCAACTGAGATATGCACTGAAGCTCAAGCTCACAGACCTGGGTAGTGGAGTGAGTTGATAGTTAATGTGATGAAGGCTACTTTTACCGAATTGATTTTATGCAGGTGCAGATCTCCAATCTTGAAAATGCATAAGAGTGATTGCTTTTGGTTCCTCTCTACTTTAACACCTCCTACTTAGTGTCAGTCTCTCTTCCTACAAAAAGAAGCCAGGAGTTTGATGGGTGTCCTTCATCAGATGGCTTCACCTGACAAAAAAAGTGTGAAACCTGTATGAAAGCTCTAATGATAACAACCTCGCTAGGGTCATTTAGATCTGCTGAGTATTACCATTTGATATGTGACATGCCCAGGGTTGTAAATTTATATTTTGTCTTTCCTAGAATCCCAAGGTACTAGCTGTTCTGCTGAGCAAACTCTTGATGGTAGCTGGCAAGAAGCATCCAACTGTCATAGTATTGGATTCTCTGGACCAGTTTGAAATGAACCACAATGTCCAACAACTATTTTGGCTTCCTTTGGTCTTGCCAGAAGGGATCAAACTGATCGTATCCACACTGCCCGAGGAAAAGTATGAGTTCCTGCCAAATCTAAAGGTAAGTGGCTATGTTTGATTTTCAGTACAACTGATTCTTGTTAATTATCTTTTTATTAATTGCATCTTCCATTTGCTCACAATATTTCTGAGAAAACAATTTTTTTTTAAATATAAAAGTCACTGGATTGTGTATCTCTAGAATCACCTGCCCACCAAGCGGCCAGGCCGAGGTGCAGCCACTTTACAGAACTAGAACTCCAATGGACTGTATTCACACAAACCTTTCAGAGTAACTTCCGTTAGTTCAATAGAACGTGTTTTGGTTACATCTGGTACATCTCGTACCGTTAGAGTAGAAGAGGCGGCAAATTTTGGTTTGCCCTTTGTAAAATAGACTCTAGTGAAATTTTCAAGTAGATTGACTCAAACATTTCTTCTCATTTATACATGAATTTATTGCTGTGGTTTTGTTGTGGGTATGTCTTAATATCCTTAAAGTTTAATATGGTGGATAGAACAAGATAATTATAAGGCAAATTGGGGAGGCACGGGGGTGGCTGCATCCAGGCCAGGCTAAATTTTATGTTTGGCTTGGTGCGGCCACATATAAAGCAAAAATCGCAGGAAAGAGAAATCCATCTAGAGCTAGCCCTAAACTTTCCAAACTGGGACTTTGAAAGCCGGCGCTTTCAGGCCCACTAGATCTAGTAGTACAGTAAAGATCATTAACCTTGACTCGGACACCAACACTATAGTACACTATGCTCATCCCAGATGTAGGTCATCTACTGCTTTGAGGGCCTACAGTATACACTAATAGACCAAATGAAATATTATAGAGCCTACACAGGTAATGTTCAAGTTCAAGTTAAAGTTCAATTTTATTTCAATTATTATTTTAATGTATAGGCACTCTGGATATGGCACAATGCATACGCTTGATGGGATTCGTCGGGCATCAAAGTAAAGCACCAAACGCGGCAATGTTGTCTGGAGATGAGTTGAACAATAGCATGAAGCCTCCTGTGGCTGGTTACCATTACTGGTATCTTTGTAAGAGACTGCTAGTTTCAACTAAACTTCTTATGGATCTAGCAATTCCGATATGCGGCCGGGAAAAAGGCCTAACGTACACGCCAAACGGTGCCGGTGAAAGTGAAACTAAGAAAAAACGCGCGTCAGCATCAATATTGCTATGTACTCCGCAGCATAACGAAATGCCAGTATGTATACTGTACTATATGAGATGATTTTCAGTACAAGAAAGCTCTTTAAGCGCCCAACTTCATTGCAGAAGACATTCACGGTATTCTTATTCATACTGACAGTCGATTTTCAGATTTTGAAGATTACGAATCATATTTTCGTACTGAGGTCACATTTTCCTATGAAATACGAAAATTTCGTACTGGTTCGCAGCTTTGGTTTGTGTAACACTGAGGATCGTTGTTTTTTTCTTTTTGGAAACTGAAAATAGTGTATGTTGTTTTTTTCTGAGTATCGTTTTGTGCAGATTTAGAATACATATTTTCTGAGTAAAGTTGCATAAAGGTTCATCTCTGAGTTATGAAAAGGTCTTTGTTCTGTCTGTATTCATTTGTCTCAATTTGTTCATCTGTGGGCTTGTTTCCCTGCACATTTACATGCGGCCGTACTTAGGTCATGCTTTTAGTTGCATCTAGGACAGATGGCCGCACTTAGGGCTTATCGGTGACCGCACTCGGCCAGGTGGCCGCACCTTGGCCATTTTTCCTGACAACATTTTATTAATCTCTGCCATAAATAACAACAGTGAGTGCCTCTCGCCACTTTCAATCCACAGTTATCTTCACATGTCCTAGATGCGGCCAACAAAATATGTTCTAGGTGTGATAGTGGAGCTAATATAAAGGGAAGTTCGCTCATGGCCGCAAGTGGGCTGGTGACTCTATATTTGTACATTCAGTTACCTATTAGTTCCTTTTTGTAACTCTTCAACTTAAATGTTTGATGTTCATGTCAAATCAGGCATTTTAATTTCATATGAGAAGATACAATTTTGAATGTCATAGCATTGCATACCCCTGAGGTCATTTTGCATTTCCCATACATGCTTCCAACTTGATGCCTACCTTTTGTGTCTTATTAATGTGAGAAGTTAATTTTATGATTTTCACATAGAACCCATTGAGAGCGATAAAGATGTTCTGAAAACAAGCAGTCACACGTAAGTTCATTATATCTTTGAGTTTCATTTCATTTCTGTGATTTATTTCCAGTCAGATAATAGTAAAAGACAATTTACTGATCTTTACCTTTCACTAACATCTTGTTATTATTCTTTTAGGCCAGATTTAAAGACACTCCAGAAAACTTTCTTGATGTGCCACAGTTGGAGGATTCAGACATTACTGGGATTCTGGACAAATGGCTGGGAGCTGCAGGTGAGTTTAGGTATAAAATCTATATCTATGAAGTTTGGCCAATCCATAATAGAAATAAACAAGAAATTGCTGGTGATCTGTGCCAAGTGCAGCTGGTATATTCTTAAGAAAAACAGACAAAAAATGTTTGGTTGTAAAGACGCAAACTGTTTGCGATTTAGTTATTGAAGTAATGTCTCTTCAACTATGATACAAATTTTATTTTAAAACAGGTCGCACACTGTCTGCTGGTCAGAGGGTCATTGTACTGAATGCCTTCAAGAACTGTCCCTTGCCACTGTTTCTCAAGTTGTCTTTTGATGAGGTTAGTCTTTTTTAATTGAAAATATACTTGGAGGCTGCAGAATATATCTTTGAGGTGATGAATTTAACATAATGTTTTCTTTATTTCTATAATGTTTTATATCTGTTTATATAATTATAGAAGATCCAGTTAAGGGGCTTGCCAGGGAAATACTGACATATTTTATGTAAAGTTAGGAAATTTTTTTTTTTTTTTTAATACTCAGTAGAAGTGAGTTGAAAGGTTTAAAAGCAAGGTTTGGAAATTAGGCTTCTCATAACCATGATAATGCCTTTTTGTGATTTTGAAGGAGGATATTATGATATTAATATTTTGATAGCCAACAAAGTCTGTACCAAAAGTTCCTTTTTCTTTTTCTTGTAATAATTAGATATAATCTACCAACCCTCTCCATGGGGAACTATCCACTTTTAAGCAGTCAGGAAGTGTGTCAGGGTCATTGGTAAACACTAGGCTTACATGTGGAAATTAGGGAACAATATTTAGGTAGTAGGCATTTAAGGACTGAATTGCTGTGAAGTTAGCTTCCTTGTGGTGTAGTGGTAGCATGTTCAGACTTGCAAGCTGAGAGATCCTAGGTTCGATTCCTAGTAGGTACAGGGAATTTTATAGTGTAGGTTTTTCGGCCCTTCTTCTCCAAATTGATCTTTCACTGTAACTTGGTAAAATCCCTGATGACACACTTTCCTATACAATGTGTAACAGCTTCCAAAACTTATCAGACTGAGCTCATATTCCTCCCCCTTAATGATAAATTATACTATATGCCTTTCCACCTGGTTACACACTGTTCAGTGCCAAATAATTCTTATGAATATTAAACCAGTGCCATAAGAAAAAATAATATGCGTGTGTAACATTTCTGCATCCATCCTGTTTTTATGGGGTAACTGTGATACCGTCATCATAATATGAGACCTGTAGATCAATCATTGGTAGTCCATGTTTAACAGATTTATATAATCTCTTTCTTAAATATTCTTTTAACTTTAACGAGATATATTGGTGCCAACTCCTCTCTAACGTAGCATTTTTTTAGCAAATCAAAGAATAGATTTTGTTTTACTGACAGTAGTGGAAGTAAGATATGGCTTAGTTAAGTAGACTCTAAGGGCCATATTTGCCAAGAAATATGTTTCTATCCAGGCTTGCAAGTGGAAATCTTACTACCAGCCTTCCATGACAGTCCTCAACTTAACAATCAGGGGCTGCATAGAGAGTCTTTTTATCAGCTTGGAAACCCTTCATGGCAAAATTTTTGTCTCCAAGGCTTTGGGATATCTCACTGCAAGTAAGTCAAAACTTATAGATGTGTCTTAAGCAAATGTATAAAGAAGGCAGCATTCCAAGATTTATTCGTTTTGTTCTCTTATGCACATATGAAAACTAAAACGTTTCAAAGTCGAGTGTCACTGGACTGTTAATAACTGTAATATAATACAGTACAACCACTTAAGTGGGACAGCTTCATTTCCTACAATCATCCCAAGTGAGCAAGACTGTGTCAAGGCATCTTCAACTTGAACGTGGACAACCAATGGGTGAACCTCACCCACTAATTGTGATGTTTGATTTGTGCAAGAGCAAAATTAGTGAAGGGAGAAAAGAAAAGCTGACTGACAGATGGGTGGGCCAGACTGGCTTGATGACAACTCTGATCCTTGCACAGATAAGCGCTGGATATAGGGCATCTGACCAAAAGGCGAGTCTGACGGACTCTGGTGACAGGATTTCACTTGGCTGATGTTTGTTTAATGGAATTAATACCTTCACAGGTGATGAAATGTGACAGTTCTGACTGTGACAAACATGTATCAGTACTGCTTTGTATATTTGCAAACAAACCAGGCACTGTGACTGAGCACTAGGATAACAATTTACATGATTCCTATTTAAAATTGTGTGAAAATTATGTTGTTGTTTTTTTTCCCAACTCATCTCACTTAAACAGAATGTCATTCCGCTTATATGTGTCCATTTAAATAGTAAAACTTCTGTTTCCCAAGATTCATCTGTCTTAGTTAGGGTGCCCCTTTTACACATGTCCTATTTAAGCAGGTTCTGCTATACTACAGGCATGTATGTCTTTCAGATAAGATAATATAAACTTTACTTATCCATTTGGAAATTTTGCCTAGACAAATGCATAGCAGAGAATACATTAAAACAGCACACACATGTGAATTATAATAAAAAATGGAGGTCATGTGGAGATACAGCATATCATTACATCTTCTCTCACTCACTTACACACACACACACTCATGCATGCACACACACATGCACAAATACACACACAGACACACTCATGCACACAACGTGCAGGAGTGATTTGATGTGATTTAAGGGATGGTGCTATTCTTAGACTTGGCTCCATTTTCTTCAGTAGGCTCCTTATTCATATTTCAATTGTCATGTTTGCTAGGTGACACAGGTTTGTCTGAGGCAGAACTTGAGGACATCCTGTCTTGTGATGATGAGGTTCTTGGAGATGTCTACAGATTTTGGACTCCGCCCATCAGACGTCTTCCTCCTCTGCTATTGGTCAGAATGAAAAGAGATGTAGGACAGTATGTTGGTATGTCAAAACCCTGAAACTCTTAAGTTATCCTCATTCATAACCCCACCTTATATGTATTTATCATATTGTCAAAGTCTGTTACACAAAGTTTTTGGGTTTTGTTTTTTTCTGCAAAGAAGCACAAATGATTAATTATAACTAAAATATTGTCAGAAAACAGGATTGATCATCATAGCATTTATACAATCTTGATTTCAAAAACAAGAAAGGGCTTGGCACAATAACATTAACCTGA
Source organism: Ellobium chinense (assembly GCA_033807755.1). Lineage (NCBI taxonomy): Eukaryota > Metazoa > Mollusca > Gastropoda > Ellobiida > Ellobiidae > Ellobium > Ellobium chinense. The sequence goes on from JAWQUT010000834.1 coordinate 7,271, forward strand.
ACTGTCTGCTTTCAGATAAAATTACTCTTGCTAAAGTAAAGATTATACTTCAGTTGTCATCGCTTTCATTATTTGTCTATCCTTGATGTAGAATTCTCTGTTAAGGTTCATGCAAATTTTACACACTGTTGAATATAATGTGTTGTTTTTCAGTAAACAGAGGTGCTGATGGAAAGCAAGTGTTTTACTGGTATCATCGGCAGTTTATTGAAGCTGCTAGGGATCGCTACTGCAATGACAAAATGAGGTTGACACAGCTGCATGAGGGGCTTGCCAACTTCTTTTCAGGAACTTGGGGGGATGGTAAGAAAACTATTGTTATTATTATTACATGTTTTATTTGTGATCAGCATTTATGAAAGCTCACACTTCTTGCATATTATTATCTCATTTAGGGAAACTCCAAGATCTTTGGTTTGATTGTTTAAATACAGACTTTACAGAACAATTTTAAAGATTTTCCACTGCCCAAAAGCAGATTTAAAGGTTTCAGAGTCTGCAATGTAAACATGAACTGATTAAAATTCCTCACACCATGAAAAACTTTTCTTCTAAAGTCTTAATCTTATGTGTTTTTTTTCCCTTTTTCTTTTTTGTTTTTCTTTTTACACAGTGATTCATAGGATGCCTAATTTTCTTTATCACTTGCATTCATGTCCAGCAGCATGGGATATTCAAATTTGGAAAGTTCCATAGTACTTTGACTGTTTGCACAACATTATCCTGCTCATGTTTTACTTAAAATTCTGCCCAAATAAAGGAAGAATAGTTTAGCCTCATGAACAGTGTCTCTCAGACCTGGATATCTTCATCTTTCACTGCTTGCCAGAAAATCACTGTGGTGTTGCATAGTGATGTTTCTTGTGCCAGTCAAATTTGATGCTTTACCAGGACAGTTTTGTTATTATCTGGAGGGCCTTGGTGTAAATTGATATCTTTCTGAGTCTTGTGAGAAGATACAACTTTCCATCCTTGGACCTTGCCTAGCTGTAGTAAAAAACAAAATTTAAGAATTTTATGGGAAAATGTAGCATTGTGAACATGCACACTGGAAATCTGAAAGCTGAATAATATGTTTCAGAAACAAGGATTGATCAAGATGGTAAAAGAGATGTGGACTGGTGTTCAAAATGTTATTTGAGTGTAAATAACCCTTAGTTGGATTTTGCATTTGTACTTTGTTAGAAACCTTGCTTTAAACTTTAATCCCACACCACAGTCTTTTGTGAAGCACTGTTTCAAATTTAATTTTAAAAAGATGTGAATCTTAAGGGCAAGTGCGGCACTCTGTAGGGGTAAAATTGGGTAAAATTGTGCAAAATGAGTTTAAGGCAGTTTCTTAAACAGCGACATGTCCTTTATCGAATCCTGAAGTTATTTTCATGATACCTGTCTCAAAAAGTGTATTTTGATGCAAAAGGAAATGATCACCCTTTCTCAAATGCATCTGTCGGGTAATCTTTATCGTCAATTATTTCAAAATCACAGTTTTCGTCACTCTATCACTTCGATCTGACTTTTTTCTGGCCCAATTTACACAAAATTTTGCATAACAACTCTTCAAGCCCCTGTTTTGAGAATGTCGTGGGCTTTTTTCGATATCTTGTGTTTTTGTTTTGTTTTTAAAAATTTGTAAAGTTGAAAATTCTCAAAATTTTCAATATTTTTTAATGACATTTTAAAAAAAAATGATTTAAAAAAAACTATCCAAGAAATCAAAAAAAGCCTGCGACATTCTATTTTTAATAAAGTAATCTTTCAAATGAAAAAAAAAACCCAGCATCCTACCATCTGTTGTTCTCCAGATCGAAGGGTTCAAAGTTATGCAAAGTCAAACATATTTTCCAATATGGCGGCCAGACAATTGGCGTTTCCATAGCAACAGAGGGAGGAAATAGCGAAAAAAACCCGTTTATCTTCCTTCCTGGCCCTATGTGACCCATTTTTCACTAAAAAAATGACAAAGTTCCCTTTATTAATGAAAATCACCTAGTTCTGCCGCACGTGCCCTTAAAGCACAATGTTACACGCCTTCATTGTAATATTAGTTAACACAGTTACATCATATGAACAGTGAAGTATTAGTGTTGTCCAGTACTAATGATTTGGATGAGGCTGACTAATCCATGAATGCAGGAAAAATCCAGATTCACAGAAATGTGTGCAGCACATTTTAAATTCGCCACCATCCAAGCACATAATGTAAAAAACACACATAGATATGCATTTACTTCATTTCTTCGTTCTAGCAGTTACGTAAGCACTTTACAGCCTTTCTAAGTTCATGAGAACAGTAGCTGGATTGGAAGCTAGGGCTGCCATCAAAAATATGATTAGTGCCAAAAGTTCATAGTTTCATCAGAACTTGCCTAGTAGGCAGTCACTCAGTCAGTCAAAAAAGTTACACAGCACAGTTAATTGCAATTATATTTGTTTCTTTGATATGTAAAATGAGGTAATCTTGAAGACACTGAAGTCTCAAATTTGGACTTTTCAATTTTGTTCAATTGTCTGCAAGGAAACTCTAAAGAAGGTACCCCCAGTTATGGGTCTAGTACCGGTTGTACCCTCCAGGTGCCTTAATCACTGCCTGGCACTTATGGCCCATGGAACTGATGAGAACATCCATTTTTGTTGTGGATTTCTTTCATGAATGCACAGGATATACTGGTCATGAATTGTAGTTGTCGCCCTTGATTTACCCTCTCTGGGATGGTCAGCAGTAGTGCCAGATGGGTAAAATTGGTCCATAATCTCGCTGTAGTGCTCCTGTTTTCCTTTATAATTCTTTCAACCTTGGCCATTGAAATGCCAGCTTGTAAATGCCCTATAGCCATGTCGCGACCTGCCATAGTCATGTGAGGCATGATTCAAAATGGAATTTCTTTCGTGAAATCTAGATTGCAATTGATGAAAGCCCTCACATTCACATAACAGTGTTAAAGTGAGATATCCTGCAGAAAAGGAATTAAGAATGGAGGCCAAATTAGCCAATAGCAGCACTTCTTGTTGTTTTCACTATTTGCACATGAAATTTATCAGCTGGGTAAACACTATTAAATTTCTTATTTTAATCTTATCTAGAGACCTTAACAAAGAGTTGGATACATAATGAATAATGATTTCGAAAAGGGAGATTAAACTGTGGGGGATTTTCAGTTGTTGCATAACTTTTTTTGGCGGAGTATATAATGTATAGATTATAATCACCAGTTCTGCCATTAGTGAGTAATCCCATCATGAGCCTATGTTGCTTTGTGACAAGTTTATTAGTATAACATATGGCAGCAAAGCACTGATCTTTATTTAATTTCCATCCGTGATGAGTTGGATAAATTCCTAAGTTCTCCGTCTCAGTCCTGAACAAAAGAAAGCAGACTTACTGTCAGATCAAATGCGGGATCATTATATTCTGTTCTCTTTAACTCAAGTAGAGTGATTTTAAAAGCTCGAATAAGTAGTTAGCAAAACATTAAATTGCTTTTATTCATTGCCATATGCAGAATATTTTCCATTCAGAACATGGTGTCATTTTGTCCATTTTCATTTTTCACAGGAAATGTTAAGTCCTACCTTGAAAAAGATGGCCAGGAAGTGTCAGCAGACAGACATACTGCTCCACAGCCCCTCAGATTTGGGGACAGCTTGAATATACGGAGACTCAGCAATGAACCACACCACTGGATAAAAGCTGAAAAGTTGGATAAAGTAAAATCTAAGTGCCTGCTCAATTATGACTTCCTCATGGCCAAGCTTGAAGCCTGTGGGCTGAGGTAATTTGTGCTGTCTAAAACACATCCACACGCCCATTTGTGGGATACATATGCCTATGTGGGAATATAACTATTTGTCTAGAATCTCAGAAAAAGTAGTGATAAAAGTCCCTCTCTCCTCCCCTCCCTACTACAATATTTTCAGGTATTACTTTTCCATTTTGTGACAGTCTGGTCCTCTCTGGGCTCAAAGATTCCTCACCTATCGAGGGTCCAGAAGGGTGGTATTTATGGACTCTCTACTTTGACAGTTTATTACATTAACAAACAGCTCCCTTGATTCATATCTTCTGCTTTGCTCTGCTCTTCCCTGCCCAGCTCTGCTAAGCATTGAAATGTCTCCAAACAACAACCCACCATCTATCTTCTCCGCACTAGATTATATAGCAAAAGTTCTCAGCAAACTTCTAAGGTGACAAGAACGTTTGTTATCAGAGACCAGGAGCAAAGCCACATTATCTTTCAAAACATTCTCAAACCCTTAAGCTCTGTAGAAATGTTTTTCATAATGGGCTGATGGAACAAAGTCTGCAGTAGCTGTAGATGCACACAAAGGAGTGATGGTTCCTCCAGCAATGGCTGCACGTTTGAATAATACGTCAAGGAGTTTTTATTGGACATCCTTGCTGCATGTATTTTTCTTGTTGTCCTTGTACTAGCTTGTCCTAAGGTGACCTCCTTCATGGGAAAACTTTATTTTTACTTCCTGCATTCACTGAATTTGGTTCTTAGAAACTCTTTCTTTTTAATTCATATCTAGTGACCAGAGAATGAAGGTCAGCAGCTAGAATTGCTCTCTATGAGCTTACGGTTCAAGGCTGCAACTATAGCAACTAAACAGGATCCTAATATTGCACAGTATGGAACAGCCATCTCTTTCATCGACATTCAGTTATTTTGTGAAAGAATAGTTAAATGGAGAAAACATGAAACAAGCCAAACCAAAATTCTGAAACCATTCAATCAATGACAATATGAAGTTGCAGCACTGTCTTTCATTGTCACTGAGAAATCAACGTCTGTGAAAAGAGGAAAAAACTTTAAACTGTCTGCAGCAGCTGATAACATTCAGAATACGGTAACTGCAAACGTGTGTAATTTAAATTTTAAATTGCTCATGAATGCATAATAGTAGGACATAAAATTCAGTTAAAGGAGAATCTTATTTAAGAAGCATTATCTAAATGTGTATGCTGTGACCTTATAGTTTTATTGAGAATTTTCAACCAAAATCTTGCTCTTCTGTACAAAATCTTACTTTTCTATTTCTTCCCCTGAAGATCTTCCGTTGCGTTGTTCTCCGAGTTTCCTATCTACATGTATCAAAGGCTGTGATGTAACTTTACCCAATGTCAATTCTCAGAGCTGTGTTAGATGACTTTCATGAGGCAAGAAATGCTTTCCCTGAAGACCAGGCACTTGAGGGTGTTAGTGAGGCATTGCAGCTATCCCAGAATGCCCTGCTGTATGACCTTCGAACTTTTCCATCTCAGATGCTTGGCAGAATCAGAAACAACAAGGTTTGTCACCCAAATATTATATGAAAGTGAAGGATTTGCTTGAGGTTCCATTCATTCATTGTTATTGCTCCCATTTACTTCATAACATGTACACAAAATATATATGAAAATGATCTCTTCATAATCTTTTAATTCATATTGTTTTGTTTTTACCTCTCTGTAGATCTTGAGCCTCCCTGAGGTTCATCAGCTCCTGACTCATTGTAAAGAACCAGGATTTATGTACCTTGAGCCCGATCGTCCTATTTTAGAACCCAGTGGAGGACAGCTAGTTCACTCAATTGCTGATCACAGGGAAACTCTTTCAGCTCTTGTGCTGAACAAGAGTGGAACTATTGCTCTGACATGTGGGTGATTCATCTCTTGCCAGACCCTCTCCTGCCCTCCTTTTCTACCCACCTCTGTATGCTAAAGCTTAGAATCTCTTGCATAGCATTGTCAGATTTGGGAACATGGGAAGCTGTTATTATTGTTAATCATGCAAAAACTGTGCAATAATGAAAGGTGAAAATAGGCACAATGTTATAATGCTGCTGTTTGATGGTCATGGTCGCTTTTAATTTTAACTAATATATGTCGAATATTAAACAATTTTTGTTTTGTCCATTACTGAGAGTTAATGTTTTAAGCATCTGATAGTGATACATGAACTTCCCACATCTTGGCTGAACCCCTGCGTGCAAAATATTTTAATTATGGGTCAAAGATTAGGCCTGTAATAATGTGATAGTTATGTCATGGTCCAATTTTGTTGTTGATTATTGTATTTTGGGGAGGGGAGTGGATGAGGGCAAGAGGAGTGAAGAAAGGCAGATGGACTGGCTTGTTAAAATTGTATAGGCTTCATAATGAACTGTTTTGATGTATTTTATTACAATAAAGGATAAGACTTCATCTGCATATATTTTGTCTTCACACTTCGTGCTCAGCCTTCACCATACTTGCAATGGGTTGGCAACTAGTTAACTATTTTCAGCAAATGACAGCAGAATCTTGGGTCTTGAACCACCACATCAAACCCAAATTAGACAATAATCATGTGTGCTAGCACCGCCTGGATCAAGACTAAATCCTGACTCATTGCATGAAAGTTTGTTTTCATTCATATTTACTAAACTGAGATGGATGAGTATTTTCAAGGCAAAGGGGGATTTACTAAGACATCATTTGAGTTTCATGACAGATTATATCGGGATCAGTGATATTTTCATTATTGGTTCAGTATGGAAGATGAAGTGAAGAGTCATCACAGATTCTGAATAAATATGTTCTCTTGTTGTAGGTCAAGAAACTGGTGAACTGAAGGTCTATGATATTGCTGCAGGAAAGGCCATTCGCACAGTCACTGGAATGGGCAGAGATGCAGACACTCTGAGGCTTGCAAAGGATGATTCTATTGTCATTGCCAACCCAGATGGAAAACTCTGTGCATTTGAAGTGCAAACTGGTAACTATTTGCAAGCATGAGTGGGCCAGGGCCAGATATTCAGTGAAAACCATTGCCTAGTGTGGCGTCCTTTGCTGTGCTGAACATGAAACAATGGAAGGAGCTAGTAATATAAACAAACTGATAACCCTTGAGCAGGTGATGTCCTTATTGTGATTTATTGTCTGTTTGAAGGATTAGCAGATTGTTGAGTAAAGAGAGCCAGCTCCATTTTTTCACTATGCCGAGAACTTGACCTTGTTTAGCCTGCATGGGATCGCCTACCAAAGTACTGAAGCATTTGGAGAAGTCAGCCCGCTTCATCTGCACTCCCTACATCAGTCTACACAGGGAAAGTTTGTTTGCATATGACAGAACAGAACGTACAGAAACAAAAAAGTATTCCCACAAAGTTGGTTGACTTTTCTAAATTTTGTCTTCATGATTTGTCCTTTCAATGGATAAATTTTACAGTTTTCTGCAGATGAGCTAAGAATTCCTCCCCAGAAGGTCAAAATAATCAATCTAATGGATATTGTCGTTTCATTTGATGATGTCTGTAATGTTCTAATTGATTAAAAGTGGAAACATAGTAAATGGAACTATAAGATCAGACAGATCATAATTCTAGGGTTCTTAGTCTCTGACACCACTAGGAAATCCTCACTCACCCAAATGACAGCCGCTTGCCTGGTCTTAGTCAAGCAAAGTCAGATCAGTTAAGAACTCAGATTGTGATATTGTGTGCTCTATTTGTACACTCTGAGATGTACATGGCATACCCCTAGAAATTAGCATACCTCAATCTTGCAGTGAGTATTTATGCATGAATAACATTATTCTCAGTCTTATAAATGATGCAAGAATATTATCATTTGTCATTCCACCAGGAGCCAAGCTGTGGGCTGTTCCTTTTAAAGGCAATGAAGGACAGTTTGTAACCGGAGGTCCGGGATACTCCTTGGTGCTGACTGTGTCACAGCGAACCTACACTTTCCTGAATGCAGAAACAGGCCAGGTGGTGGGAGAAGCCCAGACCTTTCCTGACAGTGTTCCCACTAAAATCAAATTTATGTCATACACACCAGCTGTGGGTGAGTGAACTTATTAGTTTGGGTCTTTGTAAGTGAACAGGTTGCTGTGCAGCATCTCTCTGTCTTTAATTCTTCCAGTTTCCCTTTCCATTTTTGTCATCTTTCACTCTGTTTAACTGTCTTGTATATCCATTCATCTATTCGTCCCTCTTTCTTCTGCCTGTCAAGGTTTTAAATATGTAAGACATTGGCCAATCATTAAATGATGTCCAAAACTTCTAGGCCTGTGAGTCATAAGCTACAGGCATTTGAAAAAAACACTGATGTAGATAGATTTATAATTAGATGAAAAATCTGAGGAAGTCAGCTGACACAAATTTAAAATGAAGAAAGAACTTACTTCTTCAGGCCCTCAGGTAATTTTTGTTTAGAAGAGTTTTCCCATGTGTTTGTGGGTTGTGGTATATATGATGAAATATTGTGACGGCAAGGCACGGTGTACTTATCTATGGACCTGCTTGTTATGAGTGATTGCGCATGTTCCCGGAAGCTATAGGATTGCTGTCCAACGGTTAGCTCGAGCGACTGGGTCTGACACTGAGGTCGGGGAGTTAGAAGTTAGTCTAGAGCTAAATATCAAGGCCTAAATGAATTAAACAGGATTTAACAGGTTGAATGGCCATGAATAATGTTTTTCAATTAGGGATATATTAGCTTGTGGCGATGATGTCCTTTTGATATGGGGTGCCAAATAATTGTCATGGAAGTGCACTATTAAATTCATGCCTCCACATTACTTCCCTGACCCCAGATCTAAATATGCCTATGTAGTATGTGTTGGCCTTAGGGCAAACAGAAATCTTGCCCCAAAGTAGATGTCTTTGCAATATTAATGAATGCAGGAAAATAATTTTTCTTGATCTTTAGTCATGTAGCCACTGGGACCATTTGAGTGTGGCAGCGTGGATGTAGTGCACTTGTTGCCCCCTCAGTTGGCTTGATTGTTTTATTGGTGATAGGTTAACTGAATTACAGAATCCATGCGAAGGGTAGGGAGTACAAACATATTGTAGAAATCTATGAATTTGTTTTTCCTTCTGTTTTCTTTGTTAAGGATGAAATGAGCATGATTTTCTGTTTTGTTAATTTATATATCAGTTTATTAAAGTTGGAAGGAAAAGTCATGATACTCCCGACAAAACAATGTCAGAACACAAACCAGCTTGAGAGACCACCAAATTTGCAGAAAATGTCTTCATGCATATGAGACAGTCGAACACCACCTACTTAACTGCTCAACCCTTCATCAGCCATGACAAACCCTCCTATCACACCAGCCCAGGGTCACCAACTCCCTCTATGGAGAAATTAAAATGCACTTGCAAATCCCATTATCTGGCACTGGCTACATAAAAAGACACAGACTTAGTTAGTAGTATGGAAATGTAATAATGATAATAGAGTTGGGAGGAGGGCGAGAGCAAGAATGGTGATGGCTTGGTTTCATTGATGTGATACCATTGCCATTTGTATTATAGTGTGAAGATTTGCACTTCTTTTTCAGGTCATGAGAAGTACATGGTCATCGTCGAGCAGGACCAGAAGGGAGTGTTTGTATTTGATCCCATCACCAGATCATTGTCTCATTTCAAGAGAGTACTTCAGAGCTACAAGAATGAGAAAAATGAGGTACAACATTCATGTCCCCCACCCTCTCACATTTTTGTTAGCTCCTTTCACCTCTTTATCTTAGACTCACATGGCTGATGATCTACAGCCAGCAGGATGAGTTTCAAATGCCTGGGAATTATGATTCAAAATTTGATTCCAAGTTATTTCTAGCCTAGACATGTAGAGTGTCCTGTTGAAGGAAGATCTCATGTAACTGATTGTTTCCGATTTTATGCCAAGTAAATAATGATTTAACCTGGAAACTGTCTCAGGCTGAAAAAGCTGACATTTGATGATCATCTACATCACTGCTGGGCACTTTATGGGTAACAAAATTATTGGGCTGCTCCATATGTGTAGTTTGTTTAGTTATAAGGAGACCTTAAATCATTTATGATTAGTGGCAGGAATAATCTCAGAGCTGAGAATTGCTGCATATTTTTTACTTAGGATCATAAGTACAGATGTATGAGCAAAGTCCCCAGTCTTAAGACTGTTTTATCACCAACGTCAGCCTGTAATACGAAATTTTTTAGGAACAAAGATGACAAAATGATGATGATTTTGTTAGTTGAGGCAGCTTTCTAAAAGACAGAGACACTAAGTCATCAGAGTGTACATGAATTTTGAAAAGATTTCCTTTGCTCACAACTTTCCCAGCTTTATCAGATACTGTCTTCACTACAAGTTAACATTCCATCATCCATTTGCAAAACACTCCACAATGATGCATAGATATCTTGTATTCTTTAGGGCTACCTGATCTTGTTCAAGGTTGCCAAATTTTGAGGAATAGTAAAGCATTAGTACAGGGAAATAAGCTGGCATCTGAAATGTTTGTTCAAGGTATCCATGATTTTGACTTAAGGTTTGTGTTTAAGGTATTTGTGCTTGACTGTACTTATTTGCGTTATTTTGCATCATTACAATTTGAGTGAACTCACCTTCTGTGTATGTTAATATTGGCACTGTTATCAGCTCTGGTCTGGTCTGATCTGGTCTGGTCTGGTCTGGTCTGGTCTGGATCACTTATAAGGCAATATTCATTGACTCTGTTCCAGAAAGTGGATGCCACTGTTGATGGTCTGCAGATCAGCCCTGATGGTGAAACTCTTTACATGGCAAACTACTTCGACAATGACTTGTACTTTGTAGAAACTAAGACATTAGAAAAAATCAAGTCATATCCGGGCTGCTCCCATGACTTTTCTGACAAGTTTCACATGTCAGGAGATGGGAAATATTTATTCTTCCCACATGGAACGTAAGCATTTTACTGACTATTCACTGTAAAATTTATGGAATCATCTTTCTTTGTATCAGTTTTCATCTTACATGATAACACATTATGTTGTCAGCTTTCAAGGGAGCAGCTTATAAACTGGAGTTAATGAGGTATTTGAGTTCTTAACATAGATTCACCAAAGAAATGTAGAGGAAGGCATTGGAACAAGCCAGTGAGGAATTTGAGAATATGAGGTGTCATGATTTCCAAATTACTTTTTCCGTCATTTTTAGTTCATTTGTTTTCTAAATCCCAAGGAAGGACATATGTATAAAACTGTATGAATTAAATTTGTTAATTTTGTTTATTTTTCTTTATTTACTTGTTTATATCAAATGCTGACTAACGTTTTGTAAATAATGATGTTCTGCTATGACATAGTAAATTCCTTTACTTTAGTAGTGTTGGTCTTGTGGAAGTTATGAAGGTATTGGTCATTCCGAAATGTTCTGCTTCACATTTTCTCTCCTGAATTTTAAACTATCCATCATCTTCCTTGTGCTATAATGCATTGGTCTTCGCTAGGGCTGGGCAGCTCGACTCAAAAGATCGAGCTGAGTTGATCTTATCCTGTGGCTTGATTAATTTACTCAGCGAGTGAGGATCAACTCTAAAGATCTGATCCTCAAGTTACAATCTGTGTGAAGCGCTCAAATCTGGCTTGACCAAAATTAATCACACCACTCATTCATCACAAAGTTAGTGCAGACTGTCACAGCTTCTATAAATGTAAATGAAGGGAGGTTGTTTATGTTAGATAGTAGTGATGGAAAGAAGAAGAGTTAGCAGTGGAAGTAGGGACATGCTGGGAGGAGGAGTAAGATGACAGAGCACACAACAAAGTTTGGCATGATACCATCAGTGCTAATTGGTTAACAAAAGGCTCTGATTTATGAGCCACTGTCAGTCTTTTTGTGTGCATGTGTGAGTGTCTGTGTGTGAGTATTCATGGAGCCACATGAAATTCAATTACAGAAGGACTGAAATGGCCTTTCCATTTCAGGCATTCTTGCAGTTTTCATTAAATTTTGTTGAGTGCTGTCAAATTACACTTTATGATACTTTTCATAAGATTTTACAGTTACTTTGATTCTTATGTTCTTCGTAATAAAATAAGAATAATAAGTGAATTGAAACAAAAAAAATCTCCTGATGAAATGGCCCTCAAACGCAAGAAAACAATGCCAGTCACGAGGAGGGTAGAAGTAGGGTGATTTATGTTGACACTTTATAAACAGATCATCATGCAAGTAGGTCTTTAGTCAATCTTATCGCTGCATTAGCAGTCTTTCCCTCACGAAGTGAAAAGTCTCGAGTTCAAATATCGAGCTTCAGTCAACCCTTACTATTCTTGCAGCCAAAAGATCGAGCCAAGTCAACTTTTCAAAATGAGGGATCGGCCTACCACTAGTCTTTGCTTAATTGCTCCCTATTTAAAATACTTGAGCTCAGTCAAGCATTTATGGACAATAGGATACTGTATCTAATGGGTATTTACAACTCCTGTTAATCACACGCTCCTCAGAAATTGTGGTCAAGGGAAGTTAAATAGTCAAGAATAATGAAAGTGGGTTTCTGCATGTTTTTAAAAATTCATTTAACAGCGAAAGAGGATGTTTGACATGTAAGGTTTTACATAATAAAAGAATGGTTTAAGTGGGAGGAGAAAATTCAAATGCCTGCCTATGTGAACATTGCTCAGAATAAGTTTTTAACAATCTCATTGGCAACAGAATAGCTGAAAACAAATTTGTCTCAATCTTATCATGAATAGGAGGTCCATTTCATGTAGCCAAATGTATATGAAATTCAGTTATTACCATTACATACACAGAGATGTAAAATATTTATAAAAATGATAAAATGATTTTCCATTATATTTGTTTTATCCTCAGCTATGTAAGAGTATGGGACCTGGAGACTGGCAAAAAAGCGACAATTTTACGTATTATGAATATGAGCTCCAGTATTGAGGATGTTGCAAGTGTTGACATGAGAATCTTTGTCACAATCAACTCTGACAAGTCAGTATTACTTTAATAATAATAATAATAATGCAGTTTATAAGTCTCACATCCAAGCTAATGCCTGCTCATGCGACTTCACACTATTATAACCCCAACAGGCCTAATCTCTCTAGGGTGGAGTGCATACAGCATTCGTGCTGCTGCCATTCACAGGTGCTGATCACTAGCATTCTGACAATATCTTCTACTGCCTATAGCCGGTTACCCATTTTACAGACAAGCTGACTTAGGAAATTGAAATTGAAATGCTTTCCCAAGGCTCTTACAACGTAATTGTGATCGGGAGTCAAACCCGTGACCTATAGATATTGAGTCCAATGCCTTAACACTCAGCCAGTATTTATTTTCAAATCATTGTTCATTGTTCATTGTTCAGGGTTTGCAACATCACTGCACTCCGGGCAACCCCATAGGTGCTCCGTTCCCCGATCCAGGATCCAGGATCCAGCGAAGAGTCCATCTACTGATAGTTCCCACAGTTATTTTCAAATAACAACAAATAGATCATAACAAACTGTGTTGGAATAACTTCTTTTGATCTTTAGTGAGGTGGAAAGTAACACAGGATAGGAGTATCTACAAGGAACAGTTATAATGCCATCCTCTCAGTCATGAAATCATCATACACACCTACACAGACACATGAATAGACAGGGAAGTCTCTAACTAGTGAGCAAGACACCACAAGGTCTTCAGAGATAAATACCTGCTTAAAGCAAGTGTTTTGGCCCATTGAATTCCTGAGCACCATTTTTTTCAAACTGCTTAAGTGCTTTTTTTAAATTTTTAAACCAGTGCAAAAGGGAAATATAACATGAACAAATGCTTCATGATACAGTTACATTACACTAAATTACAATCTGATATGTGGGGTAACAATTGGTGTATGAATAACTGATGAGAAAGTGGAAAAATGTAAAATCAGCAGAGTAGATTGGGTGAAGATGAATGGCCGAATTTTTCATTTCTGAAAGTACGGAGGAGATCATTGCTGGCCAACAATAGATAGTTTCTCTGTCAGATGTCAGACTGGCCAGTCCTAAAATGCCAATAAACATAAATGATAGTCATTAATGTCATGTCAAATAATTTGCTTGCAGTCTTGCAAAAAAGAAAAAAAAAATTGTCAATCAGTTTCCAGACCAGATCTTGTTTAATATATGAAATCTCCTTACTCAGCGTGACCATGATACTTTGATGAAATGGATGAATACACAGCTGTTGTAAGCCTGTGTGAGGAATCAGTTCTCACTTAACCAGATTAAAAGGGTGTACTCATTTCTAAAACAAAGTCTGATATTCAGAAAAATTGCTTATTTCTTGGTATCTCCTCTTGACCCATTGACCCATTTTCTAAATGCTGATTTCAGCACATAGAATAGCATAGTCTAGTATGCCTTTACCTCTTCTCTCACCCTAGCTATGCCCACTCTAACCTTGCCCCTAACCCTAGACCTTGCTCTCAACCCTAATGCTTTTGGAAAATTACTGGATATGTCCATTTGAGCTAATGCAAAGGATTTACTTTGGAAAATCAATCTGACTAGATCTAGTGAAATGAGTTATTATGGGTCCTGTGAGCTGATTCTGATAGTCTGAATTGTTACAGTTCACTAAATATCTTATCCAATTTTTACCTAGGCCTGCATTGTTGCCAACACTGGGAATTTTGTTTTTCATCATTGCTTTTTTAACTGTGCATATGCATAGTGTCTGAATTAAATGCTTTCTAGTGTCCTCTGACCATATCTTGTGTTGATCACATGTTTCTGCAGGACTTTGAAGATACAAGACATTACCAGAGGAGACCAGCCAGAGATGCAGTTTGAAGACTTGAGTCGAGACCACAGAGTACCCACATCAAATGTGAACTCATCGTAAGTGGTACTTGTATTTTAAGCAATACCACTGCACACAGTGCACAAGAATACACATATTTAGTGGTTCTCATTAAGGAGAAGTAGGTCTAATCAATGAAAGGATGAGCAATTCGTTGTGATATGAACTCACTGGTTTATGATCTTGAGTCATTATCAAACAATCTTTCATTTGCATAATCCTTAGTATACCATTCTGTGCTGGAAACTGCTTCAGTAAAGATAGTGGATTAAAGAGGAAAAGTGTAGGGATATTTAAAGGCAAATATGTCCTTATGAGCATTTGTAAAGAAGGAGAAGCCTTTTTCTTGAGTGATGGCTAGAGTTTGATGTACAGGACCATTGTCTTTTTGTTTGATATGGTAGAGCTAATTATTAAAAACTCTGATGAGAACATTTCATTACAACAGTGTATCAGTGCAATCTGTTCAGCTGGAACAAAATTGGCCGGTATGATCTCCTTGCAGTTGATTCTTTGTATGTAAGGAAATTGCAACCTTTGACATTCACTTCAGATTCATCTGTAAAAGTGTTTTATTCATTTCAGGACATTCACACGCCTTGAAAGCCCACGCTACTTCTTTCAGGTGATAATAGACAAGTCAAAGGAGCCCAGTGAACAAGTGTTGCAAATATTTGATACATCTACTACTACCTTTGTTTTCCAGGCCTCACGACCATTCAAAGATTCTGATGTGAGTGTAAGATATAGTTGAACTTATCTGAAATGGCTGTACAAGGAACTTAGGCTCTGATGTCAGCAGCAGCAAATGTGGTCATTATGAACAAAACTTAAGCACAAAATGATTAATTCAAAAGACCGTGTGGAATTTCAATAACATCTAACTGGCAGCTAGTAATGTTCCAGATTTAATATATATACATCCCATTGGATTTAGCTGCAATATTTCTGTCTTCACTGACCCTCCATGTAGAACCCATGAATTACTTCTCACCTGTGTCAGTGCTCACAAAATGCCTAGAAACTTTTCCCTGGTAACTTTAAAGATCTTGGATACTATCAGTTTACTGGAATCACTTATCCTCAGCAGATAGGCTGATAATCTCAAAGACATATTATACCTTGCAGGAGAGGATGTCTTGGCACTTACTGACTCTGTATTTTCAAGAAAGGGGCTTCATTTGGCAGTTAGGATTAAAATCTAGATTTAATGTGATCATTGCCTATTTTGCTTTACACTATTCATGCCTTTAAAGTAATAAATTGGAAAAAGTGAATGGATGTTAGGCAAGGGCTGATTGTGTGTTCCTTGACTCATTTTCTGTGTTCTTTATAAGTTATTTGCGCAAGAAGATTAACAGCCTGCATTATCTTTGACATGTTCAGCCTGCATTAAGGCTGGGCAGCTCGAGTCAAAAGATCGAGTCGAGTCGATCTTTACCAGCGGCTCGATTCATCAAGTCAGCGAGTCCGGCTCGAGTCAAAAAGATCGAGTTTTGCTCCGATCTTTTTGAGTCGCTTTAATCTGGCTC
>JAWQUT010000834.1:23990-42555 GCA_033807755.1 Ellobium chinense
AATTCCACTGTAACTAGGAGTGGCCGTGTTGTGAAAGCGCCCAACAAATACACATTGCAGGCATGTTGCAAAAGGGCAAGTGCAGCGGCCACAACACAATAGCTACACTCATTACTAATGATAAATCTCTTGCATACATTAAAGTAAGCTCATTAGGAGCAGTCCAGTATTTCTTTATCAATCTATTGTATCCTTTCTTACATGAAAACATTTCTGAAGGATCCAAGCCAATGCTATCTCAATCTGATGTCCGGAAACACCATTGACACTGAAAGACATTTTGCTTTAAGTAGTTTAAGATATGTGAAATCCCTTTTTATCTTGCTTTGGAAACTGAGAAATACATAGCAGTTACTTTAATTCTTAGAGCCTAACTCTCATCTGAAAGTATTAAGCATAACATGACTTGCGTACATTTCTTGAGTCCATCTATCTAAGGTGGAGAGGGATGTAATGTACCAGATCAAGGGAAATAACCAGTTTTAGTAACTATGTTATATATTGTCATTGTTACCTCCCCTTGACTTAATAACTATTCGTGATATAACACCATTGATGTCGTCTGTCACACTGTCATTGTTCTCAGTCATTTACATGTCATAAAGACATTATATTAACCATAATGAAAATTTTATGTGGTCAAGACATTGCATGAAAATCTATAAAAGTATGGGCCTTATTTTGATGGTTAACAAATCATTGCTGTCTCCGTCAACAACGATCACTCTTTAAGTTTTTGCTTTAGTGGAATTAGACTGGATAATTCACACATCAGTTTAGAAATCAAAGAAAGAAAACTTGATTCAGCACATGGCAATCAGTGAAAATGCCATAAAAATAATGTTTAAAAAGTCCAGGGACTGTTAACTCCTTCACTACACCATATTTTTTCAAGTGCTGATGACACCAAATTGACATGAGCTTATTAGCCTGTCCATATGAATAATTCATTGTGTAGGAAAAATGATACAAGAATATGTTGGATATGACATGAGAATGTTACCTCCTGGACCCACCAGTTCATCTAAGGGCTGTTTATAACACATACATATCGAGGGGTGCCTGCGCAAGCACTGTATCGTTATATGAAGTATATAAGGGCGATACGGCCTTTGCGCAGGCACCCCTCGATATACAGTTTACTTGGTGAAGAAGTTAAATGGTCAGTAAGGTTCATTTCCAATGACTGCCACATCCTCAAACTTCATGTACTCAGAAAACCTACATAGTCTATACATTAAAAAACTCTGATCCATGTCTGTTATTTTAATATATCAGATTATATCCATGCACACAAACTCAAAATTTTGGACTGCTTCCCTGAAATTCAAGCTTGTGGGTACTACTGTATCTAGTCTCCTACGGCAAGGCTGTTTTTTTTCTTTTTCTTTTTTATCACTTAGACTAACAAGACTGGAACAATGGTTGCTGCAGAATGTGAAGGACCTTTGCTTATCTTCAACATAACTCAACGCACCTTTGAGTTTGAAATCACACCCAAGATGGCGGAGATACCCAGAAATGAAGATTTGTACCTAAATGAGGCCATTATCACACCAAATGGAAATTATATCCTGTTTCATTCTGATTACAAGATTCCAAAAGAAAAACTGGCCCAAGGAACCAAGCAAGAAAATGTCACAAGCATATATGTTTTCAACATTCCAAAAAGTTAGTATGTCAGACTTTTGCTATTTTTTAACAAAAGTGTGTTATATGCCTTTTAAGGTTTCTATTAATTGTATATATATTTTTTATACCTTTCACCTAATAGATATGACATCTGCATTCATTGAAAAAGATTAAACTGGCAAAATATTCAAGATATCATGAAATTCTTTACTAAGAGTCAATATTTCATTGAAACTTAATATGGTTCTGCCCAGATGTAACACAAAATGTTTGAAAAATAGGTGCAATGAATTTAGTTTAATATAAACAGTAGTCAACATTTTGTGTCTCACACTTTTATAAGCTTGAGAGTCAACATTTCATCTTCAAGAGAGTAAACAAACTGCTTATCCCATTTCAAGTGGCCAAAAATTTATTTCTCAAACTTACAGAAGATCTAAATGATTTTTACTTTCAAAATATATATTGCTTAATATTTCTGTGGTATTTTTATGCATATCAGATGCAACCCTGTAGAGAGATTCAGATGTTCAGTATACACGAGCTTCCTTAAGATTTAACTGTCTGATGTTTAAGCTCTTTCAAGTTTAACACACTTTTAAACATCACTTTCAGAAATGGATATGAATTATTATTATTATAGTACATGCTATATATTGTAAATAGATGCAAATGAAGTGAATAAATGAAGTTTTATATTGTTTGAAAGAAGCCATAAATTTATCATTTCAAAGATAAAATTCTTAGATCAAAAGGGGGATTTTATGAGTGTCTTTATATACCCAGAAACATAAACTAATCATCACAGTCATAGGCAGCTCAGATAGAACCAATTTGCAAACTGGGCTATATTTGTGTTTGCTTCAACCCAATACTGTACATCTGTAAGATATCACAAAGTAACTCATAAAGTCACTGATTAAAAGACAGTACCAAAGCTTGAGATTAGCATTATTTTCCTATGTTGCCTGATATAGTTCTGTCCCTCTCCTGAAAAACTCACTTGAATGAGATGGGCAAACTGCCAATAATTGTGTGTAATGTTCATTTTGAATTCAATACTCAGAAACTTTGGAGCATGTACTGGTGGATATTGAGCATTATGAGCTCCTTCAGAGACTCAAGCCAACAGACAAAGAGGTTGCTGTGGACTCTATGCAGCTTATAGATGACCACAGGCTGGTTTCAACTCATGACGATCATATTGTGAGAATATTTGACTACACTCAAGGTTTGTGAGATTAAGCTTTTCATTGTTGGCAATGTTTAACAGTTTTTAATTTCATGATCATAGACTTCATGTTCTCCACCAAAACCCAACTATTTGTTGTAATCTATGCCCATCAGATGGGGGAGGGGCAGGGGAAGTTACTTGCTACACAGCCTATTAAGTCTATGTTATCTTTTTCATAAAATTTAAAAAATTTTCATATTTTCCCTTTTGCCCGACAGTTTCTGAGAAAATACCACAAGAATGTCAGGATTTTCACTATGTGTGCCTTACTATTACTCACGTTGCATGATGTCAAAAAGTGAGATTGGTCCAGATAGTGTACACATGTGTCTGCACCATTAAGTTGCTAGCTTTTCTCATTTTATGACGTCATGCAGCATGAGTAATGGTGGTGTACAAAGGGTGAAAATCTCAACATTCCAGTGATGTTTTCTCAGAAATGGTCCAGTGGTTTGTAAGTATGTGTGGTGGTTTAAAGTTTTTAAAAAGTAATGTGCATTTTTTAGCCTGTGAAGGATATATCTACCCCTGTTCTTGTAAGCCTCCTGTTTAATTAATACAATAGACAATGGTTAAAACGAAATCAGTGAAAATGAAAATACTGCTGAAACTAAAGAAAACAACAAGCCCTATTTATTTCACTCTGTTTAGATTCTCTTTCTAAACCAAAACTCTGCTTAAAATGACCATAGGTTGTTAGACCTGCGGATTTTTGAATTCACTGTTGTCCACTGTAATTAGATTTCACTCAGGCAGAATCACAAATAACATGCACACTGACACATACATAAGCAAACAATAAGCTACCAATATATGTAAAAATAACAATAACAGTAATAGTGTGGCTTATATCTTAAATCCAGGTATTGCCTGCTCATGTGGCTTTACACTGATATTAACCCAGCAGCCACAAAACAAGAGATATGTTCTTCATCCATTCATACTCTTGCAAACTGTACTTTATATTCATCTTTACCATAATTACCTCCAACCTAGTTATCATCAGCACAACTGAAATTATCTGTTTCTTCCAGGCACTTTGCTTCATCGACTAGAGGGTCACACTTCTTATGTGTCCATGGATCTAGTGGAAGGAAGCAATATCTTGGTGACAAATGGAAGCTGGGATGAAGAGTATGCAGTCAGACTGTGGAATATGACCACTCTGGAGTGCTTTGCTGTCTATCGATATGAGTTTGATGTTAGTGAATATTTTTGAGATACAGTGTCACTGTGTTGTTTTTGTTATGTAAAGAGTTTTAATCTGAAACCAGTGCTCTTTTCATTGCATCATTGTTCTTTAAATCTTTATTGTAATATTGCACCTTCCATTTTTCTTGTCTTCTGTCATCTATCAAGTCAGTTTTTGGCTATACTCTTCATATTATGTTTCTGTCATCTTTGCTCAGCTCTCTTTAGAATACATGTACTTTTCGGAAAGGTATGTGTGATGTTCAAGATTCTATTTTACTTTTCAGCTGAAGAATCTACAGATGATTGGACCAAAGTCATGTTCACTGATTGGTCAGCTCAAGTCAGATGCCAGTCCCATAATCTTCAGCATCAAGGGTCAGGGGTCAGAGGAACTGAAGGCAAACTCTGTACCAGAGATTTCTTTCCCTGCCGTCTTTGAAAACAGCGGTAATTTAAGATAGAATCCTCGCATCTTCTAGCTTTATTAACCCTCGTGATGCAGTGATAGAATTTATATTGCTGACCTGTCAGCATGGCATTAGAACTATGTATGCGCTCCAGTATCACTTGACTGGTTGGCAGATAATACATACAATGGTCATTATCCGTAACAGTGGCCATGCAGGCAGGTGGAAGCTGGAACCAAGCAGCCTCAAACCACAAGAGTTAAGGAAAAGAATTATCCATTAATATTTCAGAATGAGATATGGACAACAAAGTATGTATTAAGTACAAATGGTTCCTGAAGCGTAATTTATGTCAGTGGTTCCAAAATGACCATATAACATGCCATTTGACCTAAATTTGTGAGCAGATGTATGAATTGTCACCAAGAAGTACTTTCTGTATTTCTTTTCAATGATAGTTAATGAAACACAAATTTCACAAGAACCTTCCCAATGTCCCTGTCCAATTTTTCGTATGCCACTATTTATGTTATTTCTATGATTAAGCATGCAAACTGCAGATCTTCCAACTTTTTGCCATTTTGTTGTGAACCCCCTGAAAATAAAATGGAAATGAAACATGATGCATATGTATATTCTTAACTCTTTGATCCAAACAATGCTTGGACAAAAGTATGCCCAGGAGCAGCATTCCCATGTTGTATCCAAAGTACATCAATATCTTAATTTCCTATGTAATGAACTCATCCTTTGCCTAGGGGCACGATATAGTCGTAATCGTGCTGAGGTGCTGTAAAACCCTAATTTAAACAAACCTTTGTACATGTAAATAAGTTCATGATGATAGAGTGACATCAGCACTTGAAAAACATGTTGTAGGGAAGGTGTAAAACCTAAGACATAGCCAGTATTTCAGCTGAGGTCACTGCCAAAAATAATCTTACGCATGCTGAGCTTGTGCTTGCATATTGTATTTCTTCAGATGAAGTACGGCTGGACATTTCTCATCCCAATGATAGCAACATAGATGAAGATGACACAGACACTGATGAGGAAGAAAAGGATGATGATGATGATGACATTGATGATGATGATGAGGAGGAGGAAATCAGTGATGATGATGCATGGCTGAAGGAAGATTAGCCAGAGTAGTCAACAGTGTCAGAAGCTTAACTTTGTGAAGTCACCTGACAAGATATGACCTTAGTAAGAGACTTTACACTACACCAATATCTTATTTTAAAAAACCAGGATCCTATGAACAAGATTTAGTTCAGAATGAATAATTCAAACTTCTGACTGGAGTACAAATTGACTTTTTCATACCCATGTGTGCTATAACTATTTGATAGGATGTGATCATATTTGATGACACCAAAATGGCACTCTAATTTACTTGGTTGTACTTGGGAGGTTAGAAAATTATTTTTCCTTTTCTAATATTTTTGCCTGATTCAGCATGGCAGAGAAGTGAAATGTAAGAATTGTTGTCAGTGTGACTTTGACAGGCTGTATGGAAGAGTTATTACTCTGTAACCTTCTCCAGTAAATGAAGTGCATATTACGTGTCAGGGGAAAGCTTGCAGTGGGTAATATTTTGATATATCATTGCCTTGGTGCAATAACCTTGTATTTACTTCTGTTGTCTTTGTAGCAAATAGAGTTATTGCATCAAGGGGACAATATGTAATAGAGATAAATAGAAACTAAATCTGTGTTACAACACATAAGCACATCATGTAGTTTCCATGGTATTCATAATAACTGTAAGATTTTTATGTATTATCAAGATATGCAAGGATGCTGAGATGTTCGAGGGGTTAAAGTCAGTTCTAAGAGGTTTCGTGGCTAATCCATCTTACAGTGCTGGTCAATGGAAATGATGAGTTTAGTAACCACAGAGGAATGATTTCATTGAGGTTTAGATAGTGAAAGTCACTGGTGCAGTTTCTATGAATGTTTTAGTGAAGAATGAAATCCATCAGAATGTGTCTTGCTTGATCTGTCCGCATAAAAGGAGAGGAGAAAAAGATAATGCAAACACTGGAACTGCAATAAATCTAATTGAGGCTACTAGGCAGCGAAAAGAATCATTTTAGGAATTTCTTTTAGATGGGGATAACATTTTGGCAGTGAAATGTAATAGTAAAGAATGGAATGGGAAGGGGTAGGAAATGGGCTAATGCTGGTCTTTGGACACTTTGATTGTAGTCAAGTAAAGAGAGCATAATGATACCTGCATGTCATTTTCCCCAGATAAGAACTTTGGATATACTAAGATTGTACAAATTCCAGCAATATTGAAGTGTTTGTAGGTCTCATGGTACCCTAAGGTTTCCATTTGTGATATCAGATACTGATGTAAAATATAACCAACATTCTCCTGCAAATTATTATTATCCTAGACAGAGGATCAGGATCTGTATGAAACTTATATGTACACTTCTGCAGTTTGAAATGTTTTAAAGTAGTGGTTTTGTGTGCATATTCTGTCGGGCCTCTATAAAAAGGCAACTGGCTTATCATTTTGAATGCTTATAGGAAAATCTTTATACACAGTATGACCTGAGAATGCTTGACGCCGTATGTCTGGCTTGATGGAGGTGGAACATATATACATCAGAATATTTTTGTTGTTATTTTTGCAGTCTACTAGGTAAAGACAAACAGATATAGAATGTTCTTTGAGAATATTCAGAAGAACAGAGGTGGTCAAATTTGCAATTTCATTTCACAAGTTTGTCACTGCCTTTTTAATCCTTCCAGGCATTTGTTATTGGGAACTTTTGGAGGACTTCAAGCTACCCATATCCTCCTTTTTTAATAAGTAAAAGTTGGTGCATAAAAGTACCCACATCAACTGTAATAAAGCTAAGGAGACACAATCATGTAACACCTATGCACTTCCTAACAAAGCCACCTACACCCATGTAATCTGATATGCTACCATTTTCATTATGTTGAGTTGTGTGGTGACCTTAATTGTACTATTTTAGAAATGCTTTATTTTTTAAAGACAATTCTTCATTGTAAAGATTCATATAACTGCAAGTTGTTGTTTTAATTTTGCTGAAACAAAAGTTGTCATAAATTGTTTTCTGAAATTTAAGAATCCTTTTCTTACCCATGAAAGCTTCCTAGGGAGCTCTTTTGTTGTTGTAATACATGACATGAGTAATTTAGGTATCCACTTATGCTTCCAAAGGCAGTCAAAAAGTACTGATTGTTTATGTGTCTTTGCTTGAGTGAAACAAAAACAATTACATTGTTATTGTCTTGTTAAGAAGAAATTTTCTTAATATTAAGAAAACTAAATATCTTTGTTGTGGGATTTTGAGCTTTGGAAGTATTTTAAATTTAAAAAGAAAATGAAAAAGAGAATGCATAATTATATCCATCAGTGTTTGGAAGGTTTTAACCCTTTTGCATCTAGATGAAAGCCCTTTCTTCCATCATCTCATTTTGTACAGGTTAAATGTACCTCCTTCTGAATACCACAATGAACTGGATGGCAAATTTTAGACAAATAGTACACTCCAGACTATGTATACCTTAGTTTTAAATAGTATGTATCTCTGGTGTAATAGAACAACTGTTGTTTTTGTATGTGAAGATAAATGTAAATTAAAAAACTGTGATATAAACAATGAAGGTTGATAAGGAATCTGAAGTTCTGACTCGGAATATATTTGTTCATCCTGAAGATATTATTACTTCAGTATTTTATATTTCCTCAGTTTATGGTCTGTGATACTTTTTTTGTTTGTTTATTGTTGAAGATCATATCATTTATAACCATGGTTACTTTTGTAATCATCGGTATTAATATTTCTTTTTCAAATTTTCACTCTTAATAACAACACAAAGGGTATTTCACTTTGTAACTTTCCATATTGTCTTCTGTGCCATAACACTGTCAACAGGTAAAATACAGTCAAACATGAATACCATGATCTCATGTAAATCGAAATCACAGTTTCCTTGAACAAACTACTAACACTCAAATCTATTCCACTATAAGAGTGCTTTATGTATTTCTTGAAATTTGGTTAACTCCAACAAGATGAGGTGGCCCAACAAAATTTGAGTTATCCATGCTTGACTGTATCTGCATCACTAATAGAGGCTAATCCTGAGATCTGTAAAGGCAGACAATTGATTTTGAATGATTTTCTTCCTCAGGGATAACTCTTCTGCTGAGCATATGACACTTTAATCTAGGAGAAGATTTATTTTCTGCTTTTACTGTATATCGTTAACGGTATGATGAAATCGGCCAAACGCCAAAAAAACCGTATTCCGTTTTTTTACTGAAAAATAATGTCCACCTAAAGGCCCATCTTCCATGAAAATCACAGGGCTGAATTTTAACTAGAAAGTGTCAAAATATTACACTAAAGTTTTCGGCCATGTCCATCCGGCATGATGAAGTCGGCCATCCGCCAGAGCACCGCTTGGACGATTTCATCATGCCGATTATAAGGGCCTCCGCGTCGCTTGGCCGACCGGGCGCGACGGGGATCTATAGAATGAGACGCTATACTTGCGTCCTATTGTAAGGTGTCTGGCGGATTAAAATCCTTTGATCTATTGATCTTCGTCGAACGGTAGTTTCCTGTCTGGTAAGCCAGCTACTGCCTGTCCTACACGTTTATTTATTTATATATTTTTTAAAATTCAAAATCACTGTAAGGTGATTGAAAAAAAAAACAACGTAAAGGAGACTGCCACAAGGAAAATTATTTAAAATCAAAACTCAAGATAGAAATTGCAGAATGTGCACAATTGCTACTGGTATTTTAATGTTTGTGTGAGGGAACTAGGTGCAGTGATGGATTTATTGTACTTTATTGTTAATGTGGTTCTGTTTCTATTTCTCATTCTGGTGAAAATGGACTAATACAAGGACTGAATTTATGTCTGTAATAATGATTATGACGTTGGATGGGAGTCGGGGAGGTCATATAACTATCTTGATACATGCATGTAACTTCAGCCGGTGTCGGATTCATCAAAAGAAAACAGTCGGGACAGAGTTACTCTGGCCAACAGGTGGCCCGCTGATTAGGCAAACCCATCAGACTGCACATCAAAGAGATCAATGACCATCCTAACTTGTCTAGATCATTGTCCTTGGCTTATGTCGCGTCGAAGATTAGAGATGAGCTAAACAGAAATATTCTCGCTTGATCAAACCGTCTGAAATTTAGTAAGGTTATGCCCTAAAAACTGTATAAAAATCGGGCTTCACTCCTAAATTTCTGCTCGTCCACATTGACAACCTAAGTTTGTTCATTCTCATAAGCAAGGGATAGGTTTACTCAATTCCTGCAGCAGTGAATCCCCTCAGCAGAGCAGGAAGAATTTTGCAGTTGTCAAAAGAACTTAATTCCAATTCAGTTAATTCAGTTTCATAAGAAACATCAAGAAAATGAACCTTTTCTAGATCTATCGCCGACAACGTCGCAAAGAGTAGTGACTGATTTTCTTGTCAGTGACACTGTAAATGTGGATATCTCTGTGTCAGTTTTTGACGAAATCTCCAGTGAAAATAAAAACATAATTTGTCGGATCTCATCCAGTTTCCATTCACTTTCAAGTGATCAGTCAGACCTACAAACATTGATACCTAGTATTCAGCCAGACCTTAGTCTTTCACCATCCGGTGTCCTAAAATACTTCCAACCGTTACCAAGCAACAATCAACCAGACCCTCAGCTGCTAAAGTCGTCACAAACCAATGACCGACCGGACTCTAAGCGTGAGCCAAACAGTACTCAACTGTGTCCTTCACCGACACAAGCCAATTATCAACCAGATCCACAGTTGCCGTCCGCCATTGTCAACTCTGTCCTTCAGCTACACACACAAGTGACATACCTGATCAGCAACAAGCATTCGCCTTTGCTCAGCTGCCTTTCCTAGAGGTACAAAGCTGCCATCAGCCGGATCTTCAGCTGGCATCTTCCTGTGGTCAACTTTGTCCTTCAGCGACACAAGCCAGCGACCCACCTGACCCTCAAGCGACATCAACACTGTATTCCTGTATTTCTATATTCCTCCACTACGCAAGCCAGTTGTCAGCCTCAGCTAGAATCAGCCTCTACTCAACTAGATATTTTAACAGACGAGCACAGCATTACGGATGTTGAGAAACAACAGCCAAAAGGCGAGAGCGAATGGAAGCAAAACGCCAGAAAGCGCCGAAGAGATATGGGAAGTGAATACGTCAGCTGCGCTGGGAAAATAATGCCAGCAAAAACTTTGAAGGATCCTTGCTCGTGCAAGTCTAAGGACACTAAATGTTCAGAGTTTTCTTTTGACGTCAGGAATGAAATTTTCATTCAAATATGGTCACTCAGTTGGAACGAAAAAAGAAACTATATTTATGGATTAGTTGACAAAGCAGGTGTCAAGAGGAGAAGAACCGAAGGTACCGCTTCGCTTCGAGGAATGCTTCCTCTCAATATTCTTTGAAAAAGAATGGACAATAGCTGTCTGTTTGCCGCACCATGTTTTTAGGTTCCACAGGCCTGACAAAGTACTTTGTTCACTCATGTTTCGATTCCAAAAAGGTGGACACAACAGCAGACCATCTTCCCTTAACTGAACAGAGCAGCTCTGAGCAAGAGATACCAAAAATGAAGAACGCAACAAATCACAGTGTTTCTAAACAGAAGAGCAGACCATGCAATCCTCATTACGAGAGAGGGAATGAAGCCCATGACTTTCTCCAAAAACTGTTCGATGGCCTGCCTAAAATGCCTAGCCACTATTGCAGGAAGTCCTCTGCCAAAATATATCTTGAGAGAAGGTACCGCTTCCTAGCGGAACTTTATAAACATCAACACCATTGTCAATCCAACAATAAGGATGCATTTCAAATGAGAGCATTGTCCAAAGAATTCCAAAGGAGAAACTTGTCCATCTATGTACCNGATAATACATACAATTTTCATTATCTGTAACAGTGGCCATGCAGGCAGGTGGAAGCTGGAACCAAGCAGCCTCAAACCACAAGAGTTAAGGAAAAGAATTATCCATTTACATTTCAGAATGAGATATGGACAACAAAGTATGTATTAAGTACAAATGGTTCCTGAAGCGTAATTTATGTCAGTGGTTCCAAAATGACCATATAACATGCCATTTGACCTAAATTTGTGAGCAGATGTATGAATTGTCACCAAGAAATACTTTCTGTATTTCTTTTCAATGATAGTTAATGAAACACAAATTTCACAAGAACCTTCCCAATGTCCCTGTCCAGTTTTTCGTATACCACTGTTCATGTTATTTCTATGATTAAGCAAGCAAACTGCAGATCTTCCAGCTTTTTGCCATTTTGTTGTGAACCCCCTGAAAATAAAATGAAAATGAAACATGATGCATATGTATATTCTTAACTCTTTGATCCAAACAATGCTTGGACAAAAGTATGCCCAGGAGTAGCATTCCCGTGTTGTATCCAAAGTACATCAATATCTTATTTCCTATGTAATGAAGTCATCCTTTGCCTAGGGGCACGATATAGTTGTAATCGTGCTGAGGTGCTGTAAAACCCTAATTTAAACAAACCTTTATGCATGTTAATAAGTTCATGATGATAGAGTGACATCAGCACTTGAAAAACATGATGTAGGGAAGGTGTAAAATCTAAGACATAGCCAGTATATCAGCCGAGGTCACTGCCAAAAATAATCATACGCATGCTGAACTTGTGTTTGCATATTGTATTTCTTCAGATGAAGTACGGCTGGACATTTCTCATCCCAATGATAGCAACATAGATGAAGATGACCCAGACACTGATGAGGAAGAAAAGGATGATGATGATGATGACATTGATGATGATGATGAGGAGGAGGAAATCAGTGATGATGATGCATGGCTGAAGGAAGATTAGCCAGAGTAGTCAACAGTGTCAGAAGCTTAACATTGTGAAGTCACCTGACAAGACATGACCTAAGTAAGAGACTGTACACTACATCAATATCTTATTTTTTCAAAAATCAGGATCCTATGAACAAGATTTAGTTCAGAATGAGTAATTCGAACTTCTGACTGGAGTACAAATTGACTTTTTCATACCCATGTGTGCTATAACTATTTGATAGGATGTGATCATATTTGATGACACCAACATGGCACTCTAATTTACTTGGTTGTACTTGGGAGGTTAGAAAATTATTTTTCCTTTTCTAATATTTTTGCCTCATTCAGCATAGCAGAGAAGTGAAATGTAAGAATTGTTGTCAATGTGACTGACAGGCTGTATGGAAGAGTTATTACTCTGTAACATTCTCCAGTAAATGAAGTGCATATTACGTGTCAGGGGAAAGCTTGCGCAGGGTAATGTTTCTGACATAACATTGCCTTGGCGCAATAACCTTGTATCTACTTCTATTGTCTTTGTAGCAAATAGAGTTATTGCATTAAGGGGACAATATGTAATAGAGATATATAGAAACTAAATCTGAGTTACAACACTTAAGCACATCATGTAGTTTCCATGTTATTCATAATAACTGTAAGATTTTTATGTATTATCAAGATTTGCAAGGATGCTGAGATATTGGAGGGGTTAAAGTCAGTTCTAAGAGGTTTTGTGGCTAATCCATCTTACAGTGCTGGTCACTGGAAATGATGAGTTTAATAACCACAGAGGAAAGATTTCATTGAGGTTTAGATAGTGAAAGTCACTGGTGCAGTGTCTGTGAATGTTTTAGTGCAGAATGAAATGAAATCCATCAGAATGTGTCTTGCTTGATCTGTCCACATAAAAGGAGAGGAGAAAAAGATAATGCAAATACTGGAACTGCAATAAATATAACTGAGCCTACTAGGCAGCGATAAGAATCATTTTAGGAATTTCTCATAGATGGGGATAACATTTTGACAGTGAAATGTAATAGTAAAGAAGGGAATGGGAAGGGGTAGGAAATGGGCTAATGTTGGTCTTTGGACACTTTGATTGTAGTCAAGTAAAGAGAGCATAATGATACCTGCATGTCATTTTCCCCAGATAAGAACTTTGGAAATACTGAGATTGTACAAATTCCAGCAATATTGAAGTGTTTGTAGATCTCATGGTACCCTAAGGTTTCCATTTGTGATATTACATACTGATGTAAACTATAACCAACATTCTCCTGCAAATTATTATTATCCTAGACAGAGGATCAGGATCTGTATGAAACTTATATGTACACTTCTGCAGTTTGAAATGTTTTAAAGTAGTGGTTTTGTGTGCATATTCTGTCGGGCCTCTATAAAAAGGCAACTGGCTTATCATTTTGAATGCTTATAGGAAAATCTTTATACACAGTATGACCTGAGAATGCTTGACGCCGTATGTCTGGCTTGATGGAGGTGGAACATATATACATCAGAATATTTTTGTTGTTATTTTTGCAGTCTACTAGGTAAAGACAAACAGATATAGAATGTTCTTTGAGAATATTGAGAAGAACAGAGGTGGTAAAATTTGCAATTTCATTTCACAAGTTTGTCACTGCCTTTTTAATCCTTCCAGGCATTTGTTATTGGGAACTTTTGGAGGACTTCAAGCTACCCATATCCTCCTTTTTTAATAAGTAAAAGTTGGTGCATAAAAGTACCCACATCAACTGTAATAAAGCTAAGGAGACACAATCATGTAACACCTATGCACTTCCTAACAAAGCCACCTACACCCATGTAATCTGATATGCTACCATTTTCATTATGTTGAGTTGTGTGGTGACCTTAATTGTACTATTTTAGAAATGCTTTATTTTTTAAAGACAATTCTTCATTGTAAAGATTCATATAACTGCAAGTTGTTGTTTTAATTTTGCTGAAACAAAAGTTGTCATAAATTGTTTTCTGAAATTTAAGGGTTCTTTTCTTACCCATGAAAGCTTCCTAGGGAGCTCTTTTGTCTTTATAATACATAACATGAGTAATTTAGGTACCAACACATGCTTCCAAAGGCAGTCAAAAAGTGCTGATTGGTTATGTGTCTTTGCTTGAGTGAAACAAAAACAATTATATTGATATTGTCTTGTTAAGAAGAAATATTAAGAAAACTAAGTATCTTTGTTGTGGGAAGTACTTTAAATTTAAAAAGAAAATGAAAAAAAGAATGCATAATTATATCCATCAGTGTTTGGAAGGGTTTAAGCCTTTTGCATCTAGATGAAAGCCCTTTCTTCCATCATCGAATTTTGTACAGGTTAAATGTACCACCTTCTGAATACCACAGTGAACAGGATGGCAATTTTGAGACAAATAGTAAACTCTAGACTATGTATACCTTAGTTTTAAATAGTATGTAGCTCTGATGTAATAGAACAACTGTTATTTTCATATGTGAAGATAACTGTANATGGAAAATATAAAACCTATGATACCGATGTTTTTGTCGGTTAATCTAAAGGATATTTTTTCGGGTTTTTTTGTGTTTTTATTCCTTTGTTTTCATAAAGTGAAACGAATGTTTAATTTTCCAGCCATATTTTATTGCCATTGTCATAACCATCATCATCATCATAATCATCATCACCACCACCATCACCACAGTCCTCATCACCATCATCGTTCATCATCTTCATCATTATCATCTTTCCCTCATTTTTTTCTAAAGAAGATTGATCGTTTCATTAAAATATTATGTTTAAATCTCTTTGTTCATTTATGTTATAAATGTTTAATTGTTAGTTATTGTTGTTGCTGTCGCTGTTGCACTGTTGATCACTGTGTGTTGTGATTGTTTTGGTTGTCTCTTGTTGTTGATGTTAAAGCTTCCGTCCACAATGTTATGTTAGTTCATAAAAGCCCATTAATTTATCGTCAAACTGTCGGCTATCTAGCACGGTCGACCCCCAATTCGGCATGATGAATTCAGCCAGCGCGATAGATGTCGCTTGGCCGACACTGTTAATCCGCGGCTGACCCCGATCCGGCATGATGATTTCAGCCCGCACGGTAAATGTCGCTTGGCTGATTTCATGATGCCACTTGACTTCGGCCATATCCAACATTTTATTTTCAAAAGCTGTTTTCTCTGAAAATTGCCATTGTTGAACATTATTATAAGAAACGTAAGAGGAGAAAGTATTTTTATACTATTTGAATTAAGTAGTACAGTCATTTGTGCGGAATTCTTTAATTAATTCAGTTTTTTAGCTCTCCTGTAAAGTTTGGTGTTATGCACATGGCCGATTTCATCATACCGTTAACGATATACTCTTCTCTCAACTAACATTTTTTTTAACCTCAGAGGGTCATATTTTTAAGCCTCATATTTTTACAAAGTTTTTTTTTGTTACAGCAAGGATCTATACTCATATTGATATTTAAATTTTTAAAGATATTTACTGTAGTGTGTGATTTAGGCTCACAACTATGATGCTGAAGAGTGATACAGTTTTATGACTGTGGTGTCCACATGCAACAACACTTGTTAAAAAATAAAACTCATTTTTTCATTTGTCCCCATATGAAATAGTTTCTTCATTGCCATACATTGTTATACAACTCAAAGCAATTCATGCATGATATGTAACACACTGAACAGTTACAACTTATACAGAATCAGCTGCTGTACATATGTATTTTTTGTGTGGAGAGGTATATATGCTAATGTTAGATATAAGCTTTGTTTAATTTAATAGATCATATGCAGAAAATATTTATTCAGTCCATTGCTCAGTTTACATAGAGCCACCTTATATGATAATATGCACTCACAGTGGTGGGTTTCTGTTTCTCCGTTGTCTGTTCAATGTAAACCTAATGAAATATTCACATTAAAACACGTAAGAGATTCATGCATTGTTAATAATAAACTTGTTGTTACATATCTTATATCATAAAAATAAATTTTGAAGCTTAAATCTTTGAGTTATCTGATCCTTGTTTACTTACATGTGGAATGTCAGTGTGAAAAATTTCAATTACAGTAAAGTCAACCACATTCTTGTTGAGTAAGCTGCCAAATGAATTAACAGATACCATTTCAGAGTTTCTATTATATCCTGATACTGTCAGAAGTGCCAGACAAAACATTGTTTGCTTTATCTTGGCTAGTTTGGTCTACTTTAATGTCACCATCATATGGTTTCTGAGAGAACAAAACCCTGAAAACATCCACCCTTTAGATACCAAGTCTGAAGCACATGCTAACAGAATTATGAGATATCTATTATGCTTTATATTACATACAAACATGAGATGGGACTACTGAAAATGGGTAAGTGGATTACTGTATGTTCATTCATTATTATTTTAACATGATGGCCTGCTTGCGATGGTCGATTGCTGTAGGAGACTTCGCATTATTTACAGTAAACACAAAAAACATTGTGAATTTAATTTGTGACATACAGAACACTGTAAAGAAGTCACAAAATACAGTCAAAAATTCACAAAGATGTGTTGGTATTTGAAGTTGTGCTTTTGGATGTTTGACAAGTGAGTAATTCATATTTTAGGTGCAAGAAACTAATTTAAAATGCAACAATAATCCATAATGATCACTCCCTTTTATGTGGCTCTTAAAGCGTGATTATTGCTGGTGCTAATGGGAAAAATGCAGGACAAATTGTCACTTTTGTGTGACTATGATGAAACTTTTGGAACAGGTGTGGGGAAGTTACATCATTTTTTTACTAAGAAGATTAATTTTTAGAGCTAATCATCATTACAGCAAAGTGCATGAATATAATATGTGCTGGCAATTCAATCACCTTCAATTGTTGTTAAATAGACCTTACAATAGACAGGCATACAAAGCAGTGGTCAAAAAGAGACTTATCTATCCAATGTCTATTTAACTTTAGATAATCCAAGTGACTGTTTCATTTCTTTCTTTATCTACTTATTGATCTATTTCTTTATTTCTTTATTTAGGTGTCTTGGTATTTGGCACAATTACTGGAGTGCATAATGTTCACGTACAGTCTGATAAAAAAAACAACAAAAAACAAATTTAGTTGTGTTAAAAATATAGACTATTTTAAAAATGGAGGTACAATTGGATACATACTAGCATGTACAAAGATTTTATGAAACTTAGGATCATAGTAGTATGGACATAGCTGCATCTTTGATCCTACTCTCCACAGTAACTGTTTACCTTGCAAAATGCCATGGTCAAATGCAACCAATTGGTCAACCAGTGCTGTATTTATGCCAGTGCCGAGTAACTTGACAGCTCAATTGAAGATCTGTAATGAGTGTTTGATTTCAGATTTATGAAATGAGTTATACATTTATCGTATTTGCGAGCCTCTGATGAGAATACAATAAATGTATAACGAATTTCATAAATCTGATATAAAAAAAAACACCAGTTTCAGATCCTTTTTATCATATAAACTCTGACTAATTTTTAAAAAATGAACTTGAAATCTTGAAAAGGACCCTGATGTAGTCCTCACCCTGTTTGAGACACATCAATCACAAAAGAACTGAATGAACCACACAGTTAAGCGACACAAAGTAGATCCAAACAGCTTACAATCATCGATGAAACTTCAACCACAGAAATGCTGTGAGATTTCAAGTAGGCCCGTACCTTTATTTCAAATGTTTAACTTAATTGAAACTGAAGCGTGACAAGAACGATGACAAGCGATATGGAAGAGAGATTGAAATAATTTATTTTTAAAATATAGACAAGGGGAAACCCCATGGCAATCAAAATAGTTATAAAGGAAATAACGTTACATATTCATGACGTCACAAAAGAAATGACAAAATATGTAATTATGCCTAGAGGTTCCTATGGCTTCCAATCAAAGTATTCGTAGGCAGGTCAAAGGCCAAATTTATGTAACGTGTGACATACCAAAAAATTATAACACACTTTCATATCACCGGAAATAGACCGTGTTTATATGATAAAATAGCGTATACTACGGGGCCCCACATTTTCGAGGACCCTGCACCAAGTACTTATACTAGTTGTGAAATGAAGAATCTCAGGCCAAAATTCTTGTATGCGATATTTTCTTGGCTAGATTTGTGTGCGCACTACAAAATAGAAAAAAAAAATTACCCGCAATGTGTAATTTGGATCTCCCCCTCTCCCCCTGCACCCCCCCCCAAAAAA
>JAWQUT010000834.1:46156-89697 GCA_033807755.1 Ellobium chinense
GCATGCACCGTATCGGTCACTTCCTCGGACGTTAAAGGTTGGTATCGAGTCGAAGTTTAACTATAGAATCTTCTTGTTGTGAGGATGTTAATTAATTTTTGAGGCTTGGAATACTCTGAATTTAAGAAAATAATTGACAGACATGGTATGTTTATCTTAGAGAGCAGCAGATATTTAAATTTATTTTGAATATAAAGAGGGCGACTACTTGCATCTGCTTCGCCCATCTTTACAGGACTTGGTCCCTTTTAAAAGATCACTTATTTTAGTACCGGTAAATCTAAAACCTGACATTTTGTTGAACAGAACCTGTCTGTCTGTTTTCAATGATTACTGCACAAGTTTTAATTTTTAATTTTTTTTTTTTTGTAATTGTTAATTGTACATTTTTTAAAAAATCTAAATGTAGTAGATCCATCACACACTATTTCTCTCTCACGCTCTCCCATTCACACACACACTCTCTCTCACACATATGCACACATCAATCAATTAATTCATTTTCAAATATATTTTGTTACAAGACAATGCCATCAGTGAACAAAATATTTACCTCAGTAATGTCAATGTTTCAGAAGGAGCTAAGTCCATGGACTTGGAGCGTTTTGCAGAATCGCACAATTTGTCAACAACATTATTTAATGTATGAGTTTACAAAGATCTCATTTAACATGTCTCTAAAGTTACTCTTAAAATACTCTTACTTTATGTGGAGAGAGGAATTTGATATTTAATTCCATCTGTCTTTCACTTAAAATTTGTTTCTACTGACAAAAAATGTAAATTGGACTTAGTGCATTCTGGAAAAACGCTCTTCAATTATAACGAAGCCAAACTCAGCTAAAACAAACTGAAACAAACACGTTTAATACATATATAATATCTGACAGCTAATACAGTAAATACCTGGAAACACAAATTCCAGGGGCCACAGAAATGTGTTCGTGTTATCAAGAATTAGTGTAAAGAAGAGTACATTGGAAATAAGGGAGATGGCCCATTTTTACACATAAATACTTGTTCTATAAGCCGGGTTGTCTCCGGGCGGTTGCGTTACAGAATACTCAGTGGGGGTGGGGGGCATGTCCGGCTAAAATTGTCGGAGGAGGCAAAGCCCTAGCGGGATGAGGGTGGAGCTCGTGGGTGGAAAACGTCGCACTGGCAATGCAAACGAAGAGTTCAAGCAAAAACAACGGTGCGGCCCCAAAAGTTGTTCGCGTTATCGAGATCCTTTAGAATTATAGTTCGTGTAAACGGAATTTGGAATGCATAGATTGTAGAGCGGAAAAAAAACGGGGACTTGCTTTTTGTTCGTGTAAACAGAAACGGGTTTGTGTTAAGTGAAGTCTACCTTACTTGCAAAATTAAGGAAAGGTTGAGATGCGACAAAAAGGGCACAGACAACCATACACAGGCTATTGACAGAGATAAACAAAGAGACCCAGAGAGAAATAAAAAAATATGGTGGATATAGCAAGAGAACAGTAGAATACACGCAGATCATTAACTGTTTTGAGATTTTGTTTGTTTGACCCCGACCATGAAATGAAGGCATCATCAACTCCTCATGTATACTGTATCCTGTTCTTGACTGAATGGTAGATGTAAAATAATATCCTCCAAGTTTCAAATGTGGTATATGTGTAACCGGGTGGAAAAGAAATTAATTACAGTATTCGTTCTCTCTCAATAAGGGGGAGGAATGTGAGCTCAGTCTGATGAGTTTTCAGATGTTACATATTGTTTTAGGGAAGAGTGTCACCAGGGACTTTACCAAATTACTGAATATTCAAGTTTAAGAAGAAAGGCCGAAAAAAACCTACACTAGAAAATTTCATGTCCCTGCCGGGACTCGAACCGGGGTCTGTCAGCTTGCAAGTCTGAACGTGTTACCACTAGACTAATGGCCTCAGGTTCACTGTGGACAGTATGCCGATGGAGTAGAGGTATCATATAAGAATAGTGGTCACAACTCTGCAAATGATCAGAGCACAGGCTGTAGAATATGACAGGAATGAGAAAGAAAACACTAACATAATTATTGTAGTCTATGAGTGTTTGAGGTAGGCAAAACTTTTCAAGTTCACATGATCCACTGTTAAATACTAAGGCATATTCCCGACGTCGAAGGGCGTAATATAGCCGTAATCGTGCTGACACGCCGTAAAACACAAACTCAATCAATCCCGACGTCGAATTCTAAAATTGTAGAGTAAATCTAATCAGAATCATTATTTTGTATTTTGTCTGTTTCCATACGTAAGCACAGACTCTCGAAACTGACCTTCTCAGGAAAGAAACTGTATAGCAGGGATGTCCTATCTCATCTTTGGCCTTCATAATCATAGTAATAGTGGAACTGCAGGATCTCCGCCTTAGATAGGACCAGGGTTGTTAAAAGTTACTTTTAAAAGTAACTGTTACACATTACTTTACATTTCTGAAAAATTAGTAATTGTTACAATTACTTTACTTTTTTAAAAGCAAAGTAACTGTTGCAATTACTTTACTTTTTTCATGTCTCAGTTTCTTGGTTCCAAGAAACGAAACAAGCGTGCAAAAAGTCAACTGGCATTTTTCACACAAGTTATCACGGTTGCCTTTTGAGTGATGTGATATCCATAAAGTCATTGAATAAATATCTGCTTTATTTGTGTTGAAGTCTCGAAAATGCAACCTTTGTTCGTTTTGGTATCAATGGCCATTTATTTTAATACCCTTTTTTTTTTTTAAAATCTGCTTCATCACAAGGAAAGTTCTGAAGTGCACAGCCTGTTTTAGAGAGAAATCTTCAAAATAGGCCTACAATGCTGTGTGTGTTAGTACAGTGACTTTCAGTCACACAGTTTGCATTTTATTATTATCTATTTTATTAATTATCATTATTATCTTTATGATCCTTCAGTCGTGTGTTGTTAATTCGACCACTGGAACCGTATATCTCGTTTTACCAAGCGCATTGTGTTGAAAGCTTACTCCCCTGTATACATTAGTGTGTGTGCGTGTGTGTGTTTTTTAGTGAAATTGTAAATCTATGAGATTTTAGGTTTGGGATTAGAGAATCAGAAAGGGTAATCAATTGGTCATTTTGTAACTTTGATCTTCTGTGACTTGAAATGATAGATTTAATTGTCCCTTCTCTCTTCCTCTTTTAGCTCAATGTCATTTTGTATTCTTTAAATCAGAATGGAAGAAGAGACTTACTAGTACAAAGGCATCTGAAAAAGTATCATGCAGCATTATTTGTTACGACTATGAAAATGGAGGATTCGATATGATTATGATAGAAGTATCAAACAAGAGGGCTTTGGCCTTTGCTTTTCAGTAGATCGAAAGACTCATACACGATACTTCACAAGAATGGAGAACTATTCCATTATTCTGCTACAAACTGCAAGACGATGCTTTGCATTTCAAAGCGACCATCTAATCAATTAGTAACTGGTCACAGAAAATTTAAAAACAACAACAACAACAAAAGGAGACACCCATTAAGGACTTGGATGAGGTATAATTGCAAATATTTAAATTTGGAGGAAGCCTTATTTAACAACGACAGAATAAAGTACAAACATAATTCTTTGTTTCTATACAAGGTTGAAATAAAAATAAAAACATACCATGAGTCAGAGATATGAGTAATGGTGACAGATCACTATCTTAACGTTTGACGAATTTACAGACTAGTTTGGACAATTTTCCCAATTTAAAGCTAGTATACTATGTTCTTTTCAACTTTACCCTCTTATAGGAATAGACTTTATAGAAACAAGATACTGTATTATTATATGAGTGGGTAAATGTTTGGTTTAAGAACATTCAGAAATCAACTTCATCCTACACTACTATCGATAGATGACACGTTAAGTTTATACTAGGAACTTACTTGGGATTATTGTAAAGAAAATAAGGTTGAAGTGCCTTCAATGGATATTTTTACACGATATCCACCGATTTATATATTCTCCTATATTAATTAAATGAAAATAAAGGATTTTATCAACTGTGAAGCAAATTGTGATTCATTAGAATATCCAGAACAGTTTCTCTTTGAATGCAATGATATCGATTGTCTGTGGTAATAGATAGAAGAAAAAAACACCCCAACAAAACAACAACGTTATTTTATAGGGAAATAATAATTAACCCTCAACTAGGAGATTGTTTGTTTGATATCACTAAAGTCTGGTTAGATAATCAAGTATATCCTACATAGGAAAACTGATGGTTTCACGATGTAAATGTGGTAAAACGTACAATATTATTGCATAGTTGCTAAAGATAATTGAGGAGGAGGAGGGACCATGAGGATGAGGAGGAGGATGGACCATGAGGAGGAGGAGGATGATGGACCATGAGGATGAGGAGAAGGATGGATGATGAACCATGAGGAGGGGGAGGAGGAGAAGGGACCATGAGGGGGAGGAGGAGGATCATGAGGAGGAGGAAGATGGACCATGAGGAGAGGAGGAGGATGGACCTTGAGGAGGAGGAGGAGGAGGGACCATAAGGTGGAGGAAGATGGACCTGACACCACATTCATTCACCAATACCGAGTGTCCAGTATAGTTTTGTCGACAAATCTATGGCGCTAATGTAAGCTACAGGTAAGGGCCACTTTCACCGCAAGAATAATAATCGGTGATGACAAAGGCCGGGCTTCGTTCCGGGTCACTGCGGACAGTGGCTAGACTTGAATGTTTGGGGGTTGTTCAGTTATGACTTCAGCCACCAGTATAATAATAATTATCTGCTACTGTATATCTTGTATTTTGATAGTATACGTGTTTATGAATTGGATGGACGGATGGACAAATGGATGGAGGAGGAGGAGCGAAGAGGAGGGACCATGAGGAGGAGGATGGATGGATGGATGGATGGATGGGATACGGCGTCAGAGATCGACCGAAATTAGGACACAGGGCCTGAGGTGAACAGTCATTTTACACTCTACTGTTTGGACTCATAATGAAATGTAGGGTACTGTTTTTCTTCTTTTTTTAACGGTAAAATCGTAGGATATTTTTCCCCCACTAAATTTGCTTCAGCATTGTGTGTAAAGAAATTTACCGACAAAAAAAAAAAATCACTCTCGCTGTAGGGGAAAAGCATTTGAC
The DNA here is from genome assembly GCA_033807755.1 of Ellobium chinense. NCBI lineage: Eukaryota > Metazoa > Mollusca > Gastropoda > Ellobiida > Ellobiidae > Ellobium > Ellobium chinense. The sequence goes on from JAWQUT010000834.1 coordinate 51,274, forward strand.
CAGAGTGGCATCACTGCTTCGAGACCAGTGTAGATCTCAGTTACGATGCACTTGACACGCATGGACTTCCCTACGAGTTAATTTTTTTTTTTTGGAGGGGGATCTCCCTGCAATGAGCTTCCTACTTGATTAACTTCTTGTATTCAGCGCGCAGTGGTTGTCGCCTAAAGCAGGTCAGTTTATTGATTGTGAGAAGATAGACTTACACAATTTGTTATCACGTTATCTCCTTGTATGTATAATGTAGCAATACTACTACTACTACTATTACTACTACTACTACTTGTAACCGGATGGTTAAGGGATATAGCATAGTATTCTTTCTCTTACCATTAAAAGGGGGGGGGNTTAGTCTGATAATTTTTCAGATGTTACATATTATTTTAAGGAAGTGTGTCACCAGGGATTTTACCAAATTACTGTAAATGATTAATTTTGTGAAGATGGGTCGAAAAAACCTACACTAGAATTTTTTTGTCCCTGCCGGGAATCGAACCAGGGTCTCTCCGCTTGCAAGTCTGAACGTGTTACCACTACACTACAGGAACGCCAACGTCACAGCAATTTTAATCCTTAAATACCTACTGCCTGAATCGGTCCCTACTTCCATGTGCGAGCCTAGTGTTCACCCGTGACCCTAACACACTTCCCGACTGCTCACATACTACTACTACTTCTACTTCTACTACTACCATCACCACCACCACCACCACCACCACCATNTTTGTTGTCCCTGCCGGGAATCGAACCAGGGTCTCTCCGCTTGCAAGTCTGAACGTGTTACCACTACACTACAGGAACGCCAACGTCACAGCAACTTTAATCCTTAAATACCTATTGCCTGAATCGGTCCCTACTTCCACGTGCGAGCCTAGTGTTCACCCGTGACCCTAACATACTTCCCGACTGCTCACGTACTACTACTACTTCTACATCTACTACTACCACCACCACCACCACCACCACCACCATTACAACTACTACTACTACGTCTACTATTATTAATTCTACCTAATATGTCAACTGCTGCTGCTACTGCTGACTACAATTACTAGGCTACCACTGCTACAGCTACAGCTATTACTAATACTACTTCTTAATGTGACTATTACTACCACTACTACTATTACTACTACAGTTTGCGTCAATACTTATCATACTTATGTCCCGGCAGGTCATATATTGACTCGATTTGTGTTGGTGTTGATGATATTGTTGTTGTTGCTGCTGCTGCTGCTGCTGCTGCTGCTGCTGCTAATGCTGCTACTGCTGCTGCTGCTGCTGCTGTGACATAAGGGTAACATCTAGATAAATAAAACTCTCAACGTGCCTACAGTTTTACTCCAAATTTCTTTTAACTCAAAAGTAGCATGTTGAGCGAGGAAATACGCATTCGCTACCTCTCTCATAGACTAGACATTTAATCTGAGATTCGGTGATAAGCCTTTATTGCAAGTATCATTTTACGTATATCCCAATATTATATATATTTATACATGTACTATTAAGATAAGATAAGATAAGATAAGATAAGATAAGATAAACTTCATTAATCCATATAAGGGAGAGCACGGAAATAATGAAATCTTAATCTTTGTGACAAGTCTTGTACTGTAAGTGGCTTTGAGGATGAGGTCCGCTGGTTCAAACAACGAGCTCATAATAATAATAATAATAATAATAATAATAATAATAATGCAACTCTGGTCCTTCCCCAGGAAGGCTTTTAGGATGTAAAAATAGAAATGTGCAGTCTGTTGTTAACCAACGGGAGATTCACACACGTGATTAAGTGCCCAACTTATGGACATGTTGTTGCGCAAGCCTGCGACGTAATGATGAGATACTTAGTGTAGTAGGGAGGGGCCACATTGTTGTTTGGAAGAGAGGGCACTCATACACTCACGCTGTGAATGCCATTTTTTGCATGGGCTGCCTCTGAGGCTCGGTGAGGAAGGGTACAGAGGATACAGATATTCACGGCGCAGGACCCAGTCCTCCATTGTGTACGCCACTGACATCAATACTGCATTGCAAGAGCCACCCCCTCATGTCCCCATCACCCCAACCTCTCCTTCACCCCACCCTAGCGCTTTCAATTTATGCAAACATACATGACACGAACAAGGAAGTATGGAAAATTCCCGTTGCAGCAGCGAACTTTCTGCAAAACTAAACCATCTGCATGAAATCGTTTAGCTCAGTTACCTCGGATACGTTACAATGCAATGGTTGAAAATGTGAAGTGTCGTGCGGCAGAGAGCAAGGCATTCAAAAAATTGTAACCAATACTCTCGAGCCAGGGTGCCTAACTATGTTTCCGTTATAAAATAAGCGTTCTTTCATAGCATTAAATTTAAATATACTCGAAATGGTATAGTAACTTTTCTTATCTCTGTGATGGTTGACTTGAACATAACACAACCACGTTTGAGTTTAAGGTATCAGGAAGTAAAATATTTGAAACGCGTTTTAGAAGGGGACTTTTATTATCTATAAAAATGTTCCCATAGCTAAACCAGGGAAAAGAGGAAAGCACTGTTTTAACAGCTGTTCCATGGTGTATTAGCTTCTTCTGCACGTGATTAAAATTTGAGTTATAAAACTCGGGTTTAAACTGTGACCTGAAGAAGATACTGAAATAATAACGAGGAGTATCGTTTACAGTTTGTGTGCTCAGTAGCCATGCAGTATTTGTGTGTTGTGATAAGGTAGTGTTACATGCAGGCAAACTGTATTCTATCCTTTGTAAACTCTATTTCCGTTCGTCAAGCGCCATGTGTCAAAACCTATGTCACCCAGATTATGAGTTTTATGACATCCGTTCAGGTAGTTGAAAATTGTAGTGATAAGTTAGTTTTACCTAGAGGAATTGTTCTGTTAGGACAGGTAGATGAACACACTGGCAGATTGGTCCAGATTAGTACCATGTAATGAGTATAGTTTGTTATTGTATGACACTTACAAACAACATTCAATATCATTTTGTCATTTCATTATGCAGACAGACTCGATAATAAGTATTCTTCAATAAAGTATAAATTTTCCATCACTCCTGAGTATTGTTACTGGAAGGGTGGTGAGGCCTCGTGTGCATATGTCCATGTTCAGGCGCGAGTTTTAGATTGGTATTGTAAGGACAGACATGGGATGGGCATATGACCCTTGCCTGCCCAATGAACAGAGGCAAATAAAAATATTTAAAGGAAAAAGTATAACTTTTCCATGCGCCAAAGGTATATCTATTATAAGAGTTTTACTGTAATGCATTGCACTATACTTCATTGGGAACGGAGATAACTATTTTGGTTATCTTCCGTACAGTTCGTCATGAACAATAATAGTCTGGTGCTTTAGGACGTTACAGGCGAGAGAACAAAAATGACAAGAGTTCAAATAATAGCCTTCTTTTTCCTGTTCGGTATTTCCATAGAATATTGACATTTGATAATGGAAAAATCAAGGCTATTGTTTGCATTTTCTATCGGTGCTGGTCTCTGCTAAAAATCGGTCTTTTCACTGGAACAAAAAATAATAATCAATACGGATATGAGTGGTAGATATGGCTAGAACTAGGCCACAGCTTGTTGGGCCATTTCATGGGGAAATTATCGTGATGTTCGTCTCTTGGACATTTTATCAAAAAGTTGCAAATGACTGGTTTTAGGTATACAGCATGAACATTAGATATTCAAATCACTTTTTTGAAGGGCGCAGTGGTTGCAAACTACAGTACTGACGATAGACTCTGTGACTTCACATTGCTGTAAAACTTATCTTTCAACGGAGTCTTACAATAAGTAGGGCCTGTTCGGTCTGAATCTCGGTTGGAGTAAGTCCATCAAACAGAAACACTGACGATTATTCCATATTTCCATTTTAATTTTGTTTGTTTTATTTTACTTCTGTTAAGCTTAAACCAGAATGACGAATGATGCAGAGAGCGACATGCAGAGGATGCATGTTTGTACAAGTAATCGATTGATCACGGAATACACCAAAGAAGAAGCAAGAGAAAACGAACATGGATATCAACAATTCCTTCTCTTCCAAGAAATATGAATGTCAAGAGATACAAGAGCAGGTAGGTTTATGTTTTTTTTACAATGACATTTGGGTGCAACTACATTGTATTTTTTAATTATGCAATGTATATGTGTAAATGTTTCTTTGTGGACTGACATGCCAGAGGTTAAAACAGGATAATGATGTTGTAAATTGATTTTATGCGCAGAAGTTCACATCTGACAATGATATCGTTCAAACTTGAAAAGTAATGAAACAATTCCACAACGCCGATAGCAGTGTTAACACTCTCACTCACTTCCTACTTTTTTTTTGTGTGCTTTTTGGCATTACAAGAACATTTTTTTTCCGTAGCTTTTAAGTTCATTACTTTTTTGAACTGGAAAATAACTGGAAGGAGGACAGGTTATATGAACGAAAAATTAAAATGGCGTTAGTTACTTCGGATCTTGTTTACTAGCATTACTAGGACTAACGAAACAATTTCGGAATAAATAATATAAATATGACTTGCACACATATAACTACAATATCTAAACATGAAACATTCATGCATAAGCAATAAAACTCGACTCGTGACCTTTAAATTGCTACCGATCAGTTATGTTGAAGAAACTTCCATACAAGTACAGTATAAATCAAGTTTCCATCAGACAAGCATAAAGCAAACTGATATAGTCGGCATGGCTTACTTCGCTCATTCCAAGCTGAGGGCATGATAATGGGTGTCAATCCTACCGTCGACGATTCAAGTGGTTAACAACCAACAACATTATCATTTAATTTTAATTCATCCAATACTTTCCCTGAATAGTTGTCGGGTCTTTTTTTTTTTTGTTTTTGTTCCCTCTCCACCCTCCCTTGGGCCGGCACGGTGATGAAAAGAAGGGCGCTTGTCTCTTTGTGCGAGAGATCCCGAATTCGAATCCTTCTCACAGTAGGCTTCTCCTCTGGTATTTTCCCACCATGCATAAAGGGACTGTGGTATATTTGCTTCACAGCCTTATAAGTCCACCCTTTTATTTTTGCTTCATAAAATTTAAACCGCTTGACAGTTTCTGAGTAAACGTCGCAGGATGTTTGAATTTTCACCTTGCAGGCGTCGCCATTATTCATGCAGTATGACGTCAAAAAACAAAACAAAACCGAGATATACTAGTAGACGATTGGTCCAGACAGTATATGCATACGTCTGCATCGAGCGACTGCTAGCTTTTCTCACTTTATGACAACACACAGCATGAGTAATGACGGCGTACACAGGGTGAAAGTCCTGACATTCCAGTTGTTTTATCAGAAAAAGGCAGGCGAAAGAAAAGTTAATATTTTTTTTAAGCCATGAAGCAAACATTTACAAACATCATGCGTCGGAAGAGTTTGGACTAGTTTTGAGTTATGCTGTTCCTGTACGATATTTGGTGGTGAGTATGTAGGTCTATGCTCATTGTTGCACATCACACTCTGTGATGATAATTTCATAACAGTCTTAACATCCACTGCATGTCGTAGATCCACATTAACTGTTTACAAAAGTCATTTATTTTTTTGTTGGGCAGATGACAATAGACGAAGTGGAACGTAACATCACCCTAGGTTTGAAAGATGTAAACGACCGATTCAAAGATATGCTGATTGCATCTCTCAAGATGAGAAACACCTGGACGCTTTCTGATGATGCTGCGTTGAATGGTGACGAAAGTCCGGAAGCCAGCTACGAACACCAAAGAAAATATCAAGGGCAGGAACAAGAGAGGCCTCTGCATGGTATTTTTGATGACCTTCGGAGCAGTTCGTTTACTTTTTATCAGCTTGAATCGACCATAGAAGAAATTATTGACGAGCGCCAAGCATTGCTGAGCGTCATGAAAAAAGCATTGTTTTTCGTCACTTACACCATGAAACTGACTGACAAATCACTACAGGACTGCCCAGCTGGCCTTGACCCATTTCGAGAATATCTAATGTGCCAGCTAGTCCCATGCCTGAAGAATGATACAGCCGAGAGGGTCGACAAAGGAAAGAAGTTCATTGAAGAGAAGCTAGTGCAAGCACAAAATTTGGTTTCAGTTTTGACAACTGAGTTTGAAAAAGATGGGTCAAAGCGGCCTAAAAAGTTATGGAAGAAAGACATAGAGAGTGTTAAGGGCAAGCTGAAACGGCTGAGAGAGACATCCGAAGAACAATTGGGCGAGCAGTTGGAACTTTTCTATGATGCAACACGCGGTGATGAGGACAGTCATATAAGTTTAACAGTGTCCCAGAAGCATGCAATGGAATCGAACGATATGAAGTGCATAATAGATGGCAGTTATCTGATGCACATTTACAGGGCTTCTGGACAAATACCCAAAACAGACATTGCTACCGTTGAGGGATTTATGGCAAAGCTGGAGAAAGGGGCGCGGATGTTGACAAAGAAAGAGAGAAGTCAACAACATGAAAAGACGGAAAAGGACACCCATACTACAGATAACGAAGACGAGGGAGATAAACCCTCGTTGCATTTTGACATGCATCAAGAAAGTCAGGTTATGGAGGATTCATTTGATTATCATCGTCACAGTGCCCAATCACAGCTCATCCCCTCATACGAGGAAGCTCTGCGTGTCAGACAAAATGAACCTCGTTCTTCACGAACTCCCGGAAAATACTCTTTCAATTTTGCCATCCATGATTTTGCCAGTTCTTTAAAGTCGGGCATAAGAATGACCAGCCTGCAGTTTCCTGTTATTCAGCTCGATTCATTTATCCAAGGCACCGTGTGGTTTCTTCGGAGCGGTGAACTGAATCTTCAGGTGTGTCACTCCTGCCGAAGACAAGCAACCCAGACCAAGATGTGGATAAAGTACGCAGCCTCCGTCAAGGATATTCGTAACAAACGCATGCTGGGCCACAGGCATGTGACTGTTTGCTACCTCAAACAGAAAACGAGGGAGGGCTGGGAGGAAGAGATCGAGCTGGGAAAGGTGGACATATCGGAAATGGGTTTTGATATCGGTTCCCAAATTGTTATTGCTTACAGCATCGAATGGGGACAAGTTTAAAGATATTTGGCCGTATGTATAAGGTATCCCTTTAACTACGTTGACCAGTACTGTTATGGGAGTTTCTCGTGGTTATTGTGTACGTTAACTAACACAGGATTATGTATACGGCTACTATGTCGATGACTGTCCTAGGTCTGGTGGGCACTTTCATCCTCTGGACTAGAGATAGAATATCTATGTTTGCTTTATCGTTCTTTGGGGAAGGCGAGGAGGAAAGAAATCAGACAGATGGAGCTAAAGAGCAGAATAAGAATAACATGATATTGGAATCGAGGGTTAAATTCCAGCTCTGCTCGCATAATTAAGGCCTTGATTCTTACGTTGTCTGTCCCCGCAGAAAACTGCGGTCTCAAATAAGCTCACATTTCTGCGTTTTTTGAAGCTTTACTGCAATTTGGCAACTTTTCGTACATTAAGACATTTTCTGCAAATATGATGCAAATTTTGCCGAGTTTGGTCGAACAGTGCACTTTTTAATGCAACGGTGGCAATATTACGGCAACGGCAACGCAGAAAACATGTTCCTTTCCTGCAACTTTGCAACGGTACCAGAGTAAATAATGCGACGTAGTGATAAATATAGCGAAATGACAAAGGTATTTTTGCAAAACGTTTTGCAAAGTTTGTCGCAAAATTTACCCTTTATGCATGCCACTTTTGTAGTTCTTGGTGAGGATGCCACTTTTGTAGTTCTTGGTGAGGATGCCACTTTTATAGTTAAGTTCTTGGTGTAGATTTTTGGGGTTTGATCTGCAATTTTCCACAGGGACAGCTTTGTACCCGATTGTATATATAAACATGACGTTGGACAAGCGAGAACCCGATTGCACATAAATAATAACGATGGGCTGATGGGAATATTTACTATCCTCCTAGTGCTATACAGGTGCTAAGGTGATGTTGATCAAAATAACAATGTATCTTCTAACTGTTGATTAAGATGGTTGTAAAATTCTGGTTGCTTAGCACTTCACTTGAACGTGAAATACATAAACGTACAGACCTCCATTAAGGGAGGTTATGATGAAAATGCCACGATTACCAGATTCTCTCTTTTGGTTGCCTGCTCTTGTTACGAACTTCTTTGTCAGTAGTCCTGGATCTATCCCATTTATCAGATCCGCATTAAATTTAATAGTTTATATTTCCGACAAGAGCAGACTAAACCAACCCATAATATTTTGCTATTTGTTATTTTAACAAATCCTGGAAATAATCCACACATAAAGGAGCTTACATGAGGAGAGGATGAAGCTTAGAACCAAAGATGGACAACACATCCTCAGTTCATGAAAGACCTCTGAGGAGCACCCTAGATGGGCTGTTCTTTCACAAGTGTTATAAGACAGTCAAAGTCAGGAACAATCTTCATTAGTAATAGTAACAGCATTCTTATTCACATAGTTGTTTGAATTATACTCCCCCCTCTCTCTCGTCTCCTCTTGATCCATCTTCTCTTCCTTAACCAGCTGAATTCCTCTTAACACACATATCTGCTTTCAATATTCAGTGAATATCATTTTTTTAAACATTCCCATTTTTATATGGCAGCTTACTTACATTTTTAAAGTGTGTATTAATACATGAGCATCTGACAATTGTTTTTTATTTTTTTTTTAAATCTGAACTGTCTGCATCGTAGCCAATAAATATATATTCATCTGTTTGTTACTGTTATTTCATGTATTAGGAAGATTGACCATGGTGGAAAATTCTTACCTTATGGACATTTGCAAGTGCATTTTAAACAGAAAGTAATGGTGTGGTATTAGTAGGCCGGCGCACTGGAATAATTTATATAATACAAACGGTGGCGGGCTCATTATTCCCAGGCGAGTCTGCTCATCCACAACTCCTTTGGGAGTAGGATCAAAGATGCAGCTATGCCCATACCGCCATGATCCTCAGTTTCATGAATTCTTTGTACATACATAATATGTATCCAATTATTGTACCCCCATTTTTTAAAATATATTTTTAACAAGGCTGAAGTTGTTGTTTTTTTTTTGTTCCGACTGTAGGTGAACATTATGCACTTCAATAATTGTGTCAAATACCTAGACACCTAAATAAAGACAAGTAGATAAATAAGTAGTCTAGACAAAGAAAGAAAAGAAACAGTCACTCAAAGTACCAAAAGTTAAATAGACCTTGGATAGATAAGCCTCTCTGACCACTGCCTTATATGCCTGTCCATTGTGAGATCTATTTAACACGACTGAAGGTGACTGAATTGCCAGCACATATTATATTCATGCACTTTGCTGTAATGATGATTAGCTCTAGAAATTAATCTTCTAGGTAAAAAAATTATGTAACTTCCCCACACCTGTTCATCCAAAAGTTTCATCATAGCCACACAAAAATGATAAGTTGTCATGCATTTTTCTCATTAGCACCAGCAATAATCACGCTTTAAGAGCCACATTAAAGGGAGTGATCATTATGGATTAATGTGGCTTTTTAAATTAGTTTTTTGCATCTAAATCATGAATTACTCACTTGTCAAACATCCAAAAAACACAACTTCAAACACCAACACATCTTTGTGAATTTTTGACTGTATTTTGTGACTTCTTTACAGTGTTCTTTATGTCATTCACAATGTTTTTTTGTGTTTACTGTAAATAATGCGAAGTCTCCTATAACAATTAAAGGACCATCGCAAGCAGGCCATCATGTTAAAATAATCTTGAATGAACATACAGTAATCCACTTACCCATTTTCAGTAGTCCCATCTCATGTTTGTATGTAATATAAAGCATAATAGATATCTCATACATCTGTTAACATGTGCTTCAGACCTGGTATCTAAAGGGTGGATGTTTTCAGGGTTCTGTTATCTCAGAAACCATATGATGGTGACATTAAAGTAGACCAAACTAGCCAAGATAAAGCAAACAACGTTTTGTCTGCCACTTCTGACAGTATCAGGATATAATAGAAACTCTGAAATGGTATCTGTCATTTCATTTAGCAGCTTACTCGACAAGAATGTGGTTGACTTTAGTGTAGTGGAAATTTTTCACACTGACATTCCACTTGCCAGTAAACAAGGATAAGATAACCCAAAGATTTAGGTTTCAAATTTATTTTTATGATATAAGATATGTAATGACAAGTTTATTATTAATAATGCATGAATCTCTTACATGTTTTAACGTGAATATTTCATTAATTTTACATTGAACAGACAACGGAAACCCACCACTGTGAATGCATAGATGGCCTATCATATAAGGTGGATCTGTGCAAACTGTGATGGACTGCATAAATATTTTCTACATTATGATCTATTAAATTAAACAAAACTTGTATTTAGCATTAGCATAATATATATTCCTCCACACAAAAAATACATGTGTACAGCAGCTGATTCTGGATAAGTTGTAACTGTTCAGTGTGTTACATATCATGCTTGAATTGCTTTGACTTGTATAACAATGTATGGCAATGAAGAAACCATTTCATATGGGGGCAAATAAAAAAATGAATTTCATTTTTTAACAAGTGCTGTTTCATGTGGACACCAGTCATAAAACTGCGTCACCCTCCAGCACCATAGCTGTTAAGTCTAAATCACACACTACAGTAAATATCTTTAAAAACTGAAATATCAAAATAAGTATAGATTCTTGCTGTAACAAAAAAAAATTTATAAAAACATGAGGCTTAAAAATATGACCCTCTGAGGTTAAAAAAAAAAATTTAATTTAGAGAAAAGGATATGGGATAAAAAGCAGAATATAAATCTTCTAGATTAAAGTGTTATATGCTTAGCAGAAGAAAATCATTGAAAATCAATTGTCTACCTTTACAGATCTCAGGATTAGCTTCTAATAGTGATACAGACACAATCGAGCATGGATAACTCAAGATTCTTTGGAGCCACCTCATCTTGTTGGAGTTAACCAAATTTCAAGAAATACATACAGCACTCTTATAGTGTATTAGATTTGAGTATAAGTAATTTGTTCAAGGGAACTGTGATTTCAATTTACATGAGATCAAGGTACCGGTATTCATGTTTGACTGTATGTTATTTGTGGACAGTGTTATGGCACAGAAGACAATGTGGAAAGTTACAAAGTGAAATACCCTTTGTGCTGCAATTAAGAGTGAAAATTTGAAAAAGAAATGTTAATACCTATGATTACAAATGTAACCATGGTTATAAATGATATGATCTTCAACAACGAACAAACAAAAAAAAGTATCACAGACCATAAACTGAGCAGATATAAAATACTGAAGTAATAATATCTTCAGGATGAATAAATACATTCCGAGTCAGAACTTCAGATTCCTTATCAATCTTCATTGTTTATATCACAGTTTTATAATTTACAGTTATCTTCACATACAAAAACAACAGTTGTTCTATTACATCAGAGATACAGTACATCCTATTTAAAACTAAGGTATACATAGTCTAGAGTTTACTATTTGTCTCAAAATTGCCATCCTGTTCACTGTGGTATTCAGAAGGTGGTACATTNCAGTCTTCCGTTAAGGCCTCACACACGTTAGCCTTAGTTGCTTAGATTTAAACTCGAAGTATTAATTCAAAGCAATGTAACCGGGATATTAGTCATTACAGTCGATCTGGAACGNATGCATTCTTTTTTCATTTTCTTTTTAAATTTAAAATACTTCAAAAGCTCAAAATCTCAAAGCAAAGATACGTATGTTTTCTTAAAATTTCTTCTTAACAAGACAATATCAATATAATTGTTTTTGTTTCACTCAAGCAAAGACACATAACCAATCAGCANTTATTTGAAAATAAATTGGTCATCTAAATGGTCAATTTTGACCTCTTTCCACACTTCCGACTTTGGTAAACTTTTGTGTTGTAGGTCACACAATATTGTTCTTCAGTCCTAAGAAAAAAAATCGTAGAATCCTCCAATTTGTGGGTCCAGACGTATGTGTCCCGGACTAAATGAAGAATTGTCTTTAAAAATATAAAGCCTTTCTAAAATAGAACAACTAAGGTCATCACACAACTCAATATAGATGAAAATGGTAGCATATCAGATTACATGGGTGTAGGTGGCTTTGGTATGAACTGCATAGGTGTTACATGACTGTGTCCCCTTATTATTACAGTCTGATGTGGGTACTTTTATGCACCAACTTTTATTTAATAATAAGGAGGATATGGGTAGCTTAATGTCCCATAAAGTTCTCCAAAAGTTGCCAGTAACAAATGCCTGGAAGGGTTAAAGAGGCAGAGACAAACTTGTGAAATGAACTTGCAAATTCGACCACCTCTGTTCTTCTGAATATTTCTAAAGAACATTCTATATCTATTTGTCCTTATCTAGTAAACTGCAAAAATAACAACAAAAATCTTCTGATGTATATGTTCTACCTCCATCAAGTAAGACATACGGCACCGCACGTTCTCAGGCCATACTGCGCATAAAGATTTTGTATTCAAAATGAGAAGCCAGTTGCCCTTTCGTAGAGGCCCGACTGAATATGCAAACAAAACCAATACTTCAAAGCATTTCACACTGCAGAAGTGTACATATAAGTTTCATACAGATCCTGGATCCTCTGTCTAAGATAATAATAATTTGCAGGAGAATGTTGGTTATATTTTACATCAGTATGTGATATTACAAATGGAAACCTTAGGGTACCATGAGACCTACAAACACTTTAAGGGGGGGTGCGCCTCCTGGGAGTGAAATTGTGAATGCTTGAACTAGGGACTTTTTAAGCTTTAAATTTAGATTCAGCATGGTCAAATTAGAGGAAAAATGTGGATTTTTGTTTTGCTTTATGTATGGTTGCCATGGCAACGCCGCCATATTGGATTTCGTGTGTTGAAAATGAGCAATTTTCAAAAGCCTAAGGCTCCTAGAGTTTTGCATGTGATCATTTCAAATTTTATACACTTATAAAATAGCTCTATAAAAATAATAAAATGCATTTGTTTTTTGTTTATTTATCACACAATGTCAGTAAACAATTTTTGAAATATGTGTGTTGACGGATGTGTATTTTTCTCAATTTTCCACCAGATAATCGACTTTTTTTCAAAAATGTGAATTAAATCTAGAAAAAAGGACGCATTTTATTGAAACACATTCTATGGGATAGATATATTCCAAATTTGAAGTCAGGCGGTTCAGAAATAAAAAAGCCTTAGGGAAAAAAGTGGAGAAAAACAACATTTTGAGAAAAATGCATTTGAAGTTTTGATAGCGCGTTTATACAAGGCTAAGATGACCATCTAGAGGTGCCCTTTCAGGGCATAAAACGGATGTTTCTGGCCTCAAAGGTTATTTTTCTCATAGCAGAAGAGGTCAAAGTGTCTAAAAATACCAAAAGCCCAATTTCGATATTTTAACCCCTAGACCCCCTTTTCAGAAGGCGCACCCCCCCTTAATATTGCTGGAATTTGTACAATCTTAGTATATCCAAAGTTCTTATCTGGGGAAAATGACATGCAGGTATCATTATGCTCTCTTTACTTGACTACAATCAAAGTGACTAAGACCAACATTAGCCCATTTCCTACCCATTCCCATTCCCTTCTTTACTCTTGCATTTCACCGCCAAAATGTTATCCCCATCCATTAGAAATTCCTAAAATTATTCTTATCGCTGCCTAGTAGGCTCAGTTACATTTATTGCAGTTCCAGTGTTTGCATTATCTTTTTCTCCTCTCCTTTTATGCGGACAGATCAAGCAAGACACATTCTGATGGATTTCATTCTTCACTAAAACATTCATAGAAACTGCACCAGTGACTTTCACTATCTAAACCTCAATGAAATCATTCCTCTGTGGTTACTAAACTCATCATTTCCAGTGACCAGCACTGTAAGATGGATTAGCCATGAAACCTCTTAGAACTGACTTTAACCTCTCCAACATCTCAGCATCCTTGCATATCTTGATAATACATAAAAATCTTACATTTATTATGAATAGCATGGAAACTACACGATGTGCTCATGTGTGGTAACACAGATTTAGTTTCTATTTATCTCTATTACATATTGTCCCCTTGATGCAATAACTCTATTTGCTACAAAGACATAAAAGTAGATACAAGTTTATTGCACCAAGGCAATGGTAATAATATATCAGATACATCAGATCTGTGCAAGCTTTCCCCTGACACATAATATGCGCTTCATTTATCAGAAAAGATTACAGACTAATAACTCTTCCATACAGTCTGTCAAAGTCACACAGACAACAATTCTTACATTTCACTTCTCTGCTATGCTGAATTAGGCAAAAATATTAGAATGCAAAAAATAATTTTCTAAACTCCCAAATACAACCAAGTAAATTAAAATGCCATTTTGGTGTCATCAAATATGATCACATCCAAGCAAAAAGTTTACAGCTCACATGGGTATGAAACCTCTAAATAAGAAGTAAATTTGTACTCCAGTTAGAAGTTGGAATTACTCTCTTTGAACTAAATCTTGTTCAATTGAATCTGTTTTTTGTAAAAAATAAGGTAATGATGTAGCGTACAGTCTCTTACTTAGGTCATGTCTTGTCAGGTGACTTCACAGTGTTTAGTTTCTGACACTGTTGACTACTCTAGCTAATCTCCATTCAGCCATGCATCATCATCACTGATTTCCTCCTCCTCCTCCTCCTCATCATCATCATCCTTTTCTTCCTCATCAGTGTCTGGGTCATCTTCATCTATGTTGCTATCATTGGGATGAGAAATGTCCAGCCGTACTTCATCTGAAGAAATATAATATGCAAGCACAAGTTCAGCATGTGTATAAATATTTTTGGCCGTGACCTCAGCTGATATACTGGCTATGTCTTAAGTTTTACACCTTCTCTACATCATGTTTTTCAAGTGCTGATGTCACTCTATCGTCATGAACTTATTAACATGTACAAAGGTTTGTTTGAATTAGGGTTTTACAGCACCTCAGCACAATTACGACTATATCGTGCCCCTAGGCAAAGGATGAGTTCATTACATAGGAAATTAAGATATTGATGTACTTTGGATACAACATAGGAATGCTACTCCTGGGCATACTTTTGTCCAAGCATTGTTTGGATCAAAGAGTTAAGAATATACATGTGCATCATGATTCATTTTCATTTTATTTTCAGGGGGTCCACAACAAAATGGCAAAAAGCTGGAAGATCTGCATTTTGCTTGCTTAACCTTTTCCGCCACTCGTGGGTGTAAAACACCCGTGCATTTCAGAAAAGTGAACACATCTCCTTCCAAAATAAAATTGATGCCTCCAAACTTTGTGTATTCTTCAATTATTCATTTGTGGTCATTGTGCGAGCTGAGATTTTGTCTGTTACTGTACTGTTTATTTTTGACGAATTTGTTTACAAAACAACCAAAACCAAGTCTCTCTGTCACACGTGGGTGTGATCAACCCAGTGACCTCTATATAGCGAAAAACAATTGATAGGCCTATCCGCCACAAGTGGGTCGAAAGCACCCGTGCGTATTCGCGCGCTTCATATCCGTCTCTTCTGGTATTGAGAAAACCATTCTTGTCGTAGCGATCGTACAGCTCTTTCAGATTGCAACTTCGTAACTCATGCCGAAGTGTGCAATAGTGTTTGGGTCTTGAAATCTAGATTGTCTGCCAGCAGACTACCCGCTGGCACTTCATGCGGGTATTCGTACTCGGTTAACTCATTACCCAACGTTAGAGAAATCGATCTGTGGTAATTGCAAGTGAAAATACTATAGGATTTACGTGATAAGGAAGGGAAGTTAAAACACAGAGGCTTGCAACAACACTTTCCACAATATAGAAAACAGATTAGAAAATTTAATAAAATCAATTGTGTTGGATTTATGATACTTTTACAACAAAAATTAAAGTTGTGGTGATAAGAACAAAGTGACGAAAATGATGATGATTGTTGATGATGATAACAATGCTTCTGCTGCTAATGATGATGATGATGGTGATGTGGTTATCAGAATAAGATGATGAAGAAGATGATGATGATGTTGATGATAATTAATTCTTCTGTTGCTGATGATGGTGATAAGATGAATATCATGTTGAAAATGCTGTTGCTGCTGCTGCTGATAATGATGATGATGATATTGATGATGACTGAACAGATATTCAGATATTTTGTAAGATCTGATTTTAAAAAAAAAAACAGAAAAAAAACCAAACTTTGATATCCATAGAACAATTGACAGTAAACACAGACATGCTTGAAAACAGAGTGTTCTCTTCACAAAACAAAAACATAAATATGCCAATCTGTGGTGAGCTATCGTGCAAATATTATATGTTTTAAACTCCATACTGGCTCGTTGCAAACAATTTTAGTTAACCAATCATGCTCTTGCGTGACGTACGGCAGGCTGAATTATTATAAGTGGATTGAGCGTATGATTTTATTTCAGCATGAATCATGTCTGAGGAAAGGATGAACATCTGGGATCAGTTATAATTGGACGATGTAGGCCATCCTGTATGGGAAGAGGAAGATAGAAGTTCTGAATCAGAGGAGGAAGTATTTGGAGAGTATGAGAATGATGCGGATCATTTCGATGGTGGTGATGATGATGATGAAGATGATGAAGAGGAAGAAAGGATGATGGAAGACAGACAGAGGGAGGAAGAACAGAAACAGTTCCGGATAGTGGGATATGCTGATCTCCAGCCAGTGGGTTTTGATCTGTTCGGTGACACAGAAGACAACCAGCAACATTGTGAGACAGGCGATGCAATGGAGATGACTGATCTGCCAAATACAAGGAAAGATGAGACACTGACGTGATACAAGGCCAAAATTGCAGTGTGGTGCAGTGAACCACCACTGGCTTCAAAAACACAAGCACGGAACATTTTGAAAATTCCTAAAGATAGGGTGCCTAGCATGAGCACAGTGCGCCATCCGATTGATGCGTTCAGCCTCTTTATTGGGAAAGACATTATCAGAGATGTGGTGAAGTTCACAAACATAGAGGGAAGACGAGTCAGGAATGAAGGATCATCATCAGCCCCATATCAGTATCACTAGCACCTCTTTTCACCACTTCCTCAAGACCACATCTCAAATTGCCATTGCCACCACCATCATGGCTACCACCATCATCTAAGCATCTAATCAAGTAGTCTACTCAACCAAACACTAAAACTTAAGTGCAAGAGATTCAAGTATTCAGGGTTTATTAGATCTAAATTTTTCTTTGTCCTCTTGGCCTTCCTCCCCAACAGATGGCCGGGTGTCCCAAGGAATTCCTGAGATCTCTTCCAAAGTGATATGATGAGTCTGGAAAAGAAGAAAGAGAGGCTGGTGTTATATCCATATGATGAGCAGCTTACAGTTTCAAGCAAGTTCTGCAAGATTATGTGTTTTCACATCAATAATGTCATGTTTTTTTCAATAATGTCAAGATTCTTTCTTTGTTTCTGAAGTTTGCTTATCATTTCAGTATGGACGTGAATGTTAAAGCTACTATGCTTACATGAGGCTCTTCTTTATATTGCTCGTCAAAAGCTCCAGGTGTGTCAACATCCTCATGACATGCAATGAGAAGGATCAGTGAGAGGGAGAGAGACAGAGAGAAAGAGAGAGAGATGGAGAGAAAGACTGACTGTCTATTGTTTATATAGTTGACACAAGATATTTCATTTCCAGTACAATTATGTTATTTCTTCCTTTGATTCAGAGTCTCCATATAGTATAAGCCTCACTATGATCTTTTTATGACTTTCTTCATTTTCCCTCCACCAGCTTGGCGCTGATCGTAGTTCACCTTACTGAGCTCTTCCATGGTGACATAGTGTGTCTATTTGAGAAAAGACAAAATTACTATAGCTTATACACCGCAATGCAATACACCTTGTAAGGTTGTGACTGTTATGGTTTCTGTGAAACACAGACACATGTACTTTAATTTCAGCTGCCCGTCCTTGTGCTGAGTACGCTTGCTGAGCTGGTTTAATTAGAAATCCAGGCCATGGGTTTCAAGGAACAAAGTGAACTATTTCTCAATGCCTCTAGATACCATGACATAGCCGACGTAAAATAATACTTGACATTCTATATATATTATGTTGGATTTTAAACTTTTATCTAATTTCAGTATTGCTGAATTACGATAATAAGAACTGATGGTTTGAAGCATGTAAATATTATCTTTGACTTTGATATTATGTGTAACTTACGGTGGAATGTTGTGCTGTAAGTTTCGTGGTGGATACATCTTGACTCACCTTATCATCCTCTTCGTACTGGAAATCATACTTCCCAGTACCACCATCTTCCTCCTCCTCACATCTTGTCACTTCCCTTACGACATTCCTCACCTCTGGGAACACAAGTCTTCTCTTGGTCCCTCCAATGTTGTTCTTGAACTGCCAAGTGAGCAGTGAACAGTTGATTTGACATTTGTTTTTTGTTATTCTGAGCATGTTTATTCTGATAATGAAACTTTAGGGTTCTACCACAAGTGTTGATGCTAAACTTTCAGTTAACATTAAAACGACATTATTTCTTCTATAAAACACAACTTTTCATGAAAAATATTGTATGTGCATGTTTAGAATGTCTGTCTCTTGCATATTAGCTATATTTTTTCCCTAATGCGCAGATGAAGCCAACTAAAATCTTAAAATATTGATGGCGAGACAGGGAAGGTCAATAACGATGGAGATGATCATGATGATAACAAGCTTAAGAATGATGATGATAATGGTTGTTGTGGTGGTTATAGCAAAATGGGGCAAATGCAATAAATCTATCTGGGACATTTTGATTCTAAAATGTAGGACAGCTGAGTAGAGTACAATAGAAGAGCCACCTTCAAAATACCATACAGTCTCTTATAGACTTGTCTCCTGCACACATGCACGCACGCACACACACACACACCTAAATACAGCAAAGTCATTAAATAATCTTTCAAACAGAATACTGAACCGATTACTTCAGAAAAAAAAATGATACGCACAATTCTGCTATTGCTATTCATATTACTGGCAAAGAAGAGTAGATTGTATCAACTCACTCTCATGGCGAATCCATTTCGAATACTTGGTTCGATGTTACTTGGTGTTGCCTTGATGCCAGTTTCATACCATTCAAAGTGATGCCAAACGAGTTCCAGGATAAAACGTAAAACAGGTTGCAAATCTGATTCTCTAATTTAAGTATCATTTCACTTTTTATAGCCGGCGACATATTTACTGCATGTTTACTGCAAATTATAACAGGATGCCTGAAAATCGTGGATTTATTTTTGGCATTCTGAGCTGTCTTCGTTCAACCTCAACCTGGCATTCCTGATAGGCCTAGATCGATCGGGTCTTTAACACCCACGAGTGGCGGATAGGGTAAGACACAGAAATTCTCTCTTTAAAAAGTCACTGGGTGTAGTAGACNGGCATACTTTTGTCCAAGCATTGTTTGGATCAAAGAGTTAAGAATATACATGTACATCATGATTCATTTTCATTTTATTTTCAGGGGGTTCACAACAAAATGGCAAAAAGCTGGAAGATCTGCAGTTTGCTTGCTTAAACATAGAAAGAACATGAAAAGTGGTATACGAAAAACTGGACAGGGACATTGGTGAAGGCTCTTGTGAAGTTTGTGTTTCATAAACTAGCATTGAAAAGAAATACAGAAAGTACTTCTTGGTGACAATTCATACATCTGCACACAAATTTAGGTCAAATGGCATGTTATGTGGTCATTTTGGAACCACTGACATAAATTACGCCTCAGGAACCATTTGTACTTAATACATACTTTGTTGTCCATATCTCATTCTGAAATGTAAATGGATAATTCTTTTTCTTAACTCTTGTAGTCTGAGGCTGCTTGGTTCCAGCTTCCACCTGCCTGCATGGCCACTGTTACAGATAATGACCACTGCATGTGTTATCTGCCAACCAGTCAAGTGACACTGGAGCGCATAGTTCTACTGCCATGCTGAAAGGTCAGCAAGAAGTGTAGAGCAGATGGTAATATAAATGCTATCACTGCATCATGAGGGTTAATGAAAATGAAAAATGAGGATTCTATCTTAAATTACCTCTGTTTTCAAAAATGGCAGGAAAAGAAACCTCTGGTATAGAGTTTGCCTTCAGTTCCTCTGACCCCTGACCCTTGATGCTGAAGATTATGGGATTGATATCTGACTTGAACTGACCTATCAGTGAACATGACTTTGGTCCAATCATCTGTAAATTCTTCAGCTGAAAAGTAAAACAGAATCTTGAACATTGGCTGAAAAGTACATGTATTCTAAAGAGAGCTAGACAAAGATAAATATGAAAGAAATATGATATGAAGAGTATAAACAAAAAATGACTTGATAGGTGACAAAAGGCAAGAAAAATGGAAGGTGCAATTTGACAATAAAGATTTAAAAATCAATTACATGACGTAATGGAAAGAGCACTGATTTTAGATTAAAAGTCTTTACATAACAAAAACAACACAAGGACACCATATAATAAAAATATTCACCAACATCAAACTCAGATCGATAGACAGCAAAGCATTCGAGACTGGTCATATTCCACAGTCTGACTGCATACTCTTCGTCCCAGTATCCGTTTGTCACCAAGATATTGCTTCCTTCCAGTAGATCTAGGGACACCCAAGAAATGCGATCCTCTAGTCGATGAAGCAAAGTTCCTGGAAGAAACAGATGACTTCAGTGATGCTGATGATAACTAGGTTGGAAGTAATTATGGTAAAGATGAATATAAAGTACAGTTTGCAAGAGTATGAATAGATGAGGTCCATCTTCCTTGTTTTGTGACTGCTGGGTTAATAACAGCGTAAGCCACATGAGCAGGCAATACCTGGATTTAAGACATTTAGGCCACACTATTACTGTTCTTGTTATTTTTACATATATTGGTAGCTGTATTGTTTGCTTATG
Organism: Ellobium chinense; assembly: GCA_033807755.1. Lineage (NCBI taxonomy): Eukaryota > Metazoa > Mollusca > Gastropoda > Ellobiida > Ellobiidae > Ellobium > Ellobium chinense. Next base: position 72,248 of record JAWQUT010000834.1, read on the forward strand.
TATGTGTCAGTGTGCATGTTATTTGATGATTCTACCTCAGTGAAATGTAATTACAGTAGACAATGATGAAATAACAAATCCGCAGGTCTAACAACTTATGGTCATTTTAAGCAGAGTTTCGGTTTAGCAAAAGAATCTAAACAGAGCAAATTAAATAGGACTTCTTGTTTTCTTTAGTTTCAGCAGTATTTTCATTTTCACTGATTTCGTTCAAACCATTGTCTACTGTATTTATAAAACAAGGGGCTTAGAGGGACAGAAGTAGATATTTGCTTCACAGTCTACAAAATCTACATTACTTTACAAAAACTTTAAACCACACACATTGACAATCCACCTGACCATTTCTGAGAAAACACGACTGGAATGTTCGGATTTTCACCCTTTGTACACCACCATTACCCATGCTGCATGACATCATAAAATGAGAAAAGCTAGCAACTTAATGGTGCAGACACGTGTAAACTGTCTGGACAAGCTGTCAGCTAGCCTGTCTCACATTTTAACATCATGCAGCATGAGTAATGGTAAAGCACGCATGGTGAAAATCCTGACATTCTTGTGGCATTTTCTCAGAAACTGTCGGGCAAAAGGAAAAATATACATGGCTTAAATTTTATGAAAAAGATAACATAGACTTAATAGGCTGTGTAGCAAGTAACTTTCCTTGCCCCTCCCCCACCTGATGTGCATGGATTACAACAAATAGTTGGGTTTTGGTGGAGAACATGATGAAGTCTAAGATCATGAAATTAAAAACTGTTAAACATTGCCAACAATGAAAAGCTTAATCTCACAAACCTTGAGTGTAGTCAAATATTCTCACAATATGATCGTCATGAGTTGAAACCAGCCTGTGGTCATCTATAAGCTGCATAGAGTTCACATCCACCTCTTTGTCTGTTGACTTGAGTCTCTGAAGGAGCTCATAATGCTCAATATCCTCCAGTACATGCTCCAAAGTTTCTGAGTATTGAATTCAAAATGAATATTACACCACGATTATTGGCAGTTTGCCCATCTCATTCAAGTGAGTTTTCCAGGAGAGGGACAGAACTATATCAGACAACAAAAGAAAGTAATGCTAATCTCAAGCTTTGGTGCTGTTTTTTATTCACTGACTTCATGACTTTCTGTGATATCTGACAGTGACAGATATATTGGGTTGTAGCAAACACAAAAATAGCCCAGTTTGCAAATTGGTTCTATCTGAGCTGCCTATGGCTGTTATGATTAGTTTATGTTTCTGGGTATATAAAGACACTCATAAAATCCCCCTTTTGATCTAAGAATTTTAGCTATGAAATGATAAATTTATGGCTTCTTTCAAACAATATAAAACTTCATTTATTCACTTCATTTGCATCTATTTACAATATATAACATGTACTACAGTGTATTATAATAATAATTTATAAGGCATGCAATTCTGAATGTAATGTTTAAAAGTGTATTAAACTGGTTAAACATGAAAGAGCTTAAACATCAGACAGTTAAATCTTAAGGAAGCTCGTGTATACCAAACATCTGCATATCTCTACAGGGTTGCATCTGATATGCATAAAAATACCACAGAATTATAAAGCAATATATATTTTGAATGTAAAAATCATTTTAAATCTTCTGTAAGTTTGAAAAGTAGATTTCTGGCCGCTTGAAATAGGACAAGCAGTTTGTTTACTCTCTTGAGGATGAAATGTTGACTCTGAGGCTTGAAAAAATGCAAGACACAAAATGTTCACTATATTTTAAAATAAATTCATTACACCTATTTTTCAAACATTCTGTGTTACATGTGGTGGGAACCATATTTAGTTTCAATGAAATGTTGACTCTCAGTAAAGAATCTCATAATATCTTGAATACTTTGCCAGTTTAAGCTCCTTCAATGAATGCAGATGTCATATCTGTTAGATAAAAGATGTAAGAAATATACAATTAATAGAAACCTTCAAAGGCATATAACATATTTTTGTTAAAAAATTTGCAAAAGTCCGACATACTAACTTTTTGGAATGTTGAAAACATATGTGCTCATGACATATTCTTGCTTGATTCCCTGTGTCAGTTTTTCTTTTGGAATCTTGTAGTAAGAGAGGAACAGGATATAATTTCCATTTGGTGTGATAATGGCCTTATCTAGGTTCAAAATATTATATTTGGGTGTCTTCATCATCTTGGATGTGATTTCTAACTCAAAGGTGCGTTGAGTTATGTTGAAGATAATCAAAGATCCATTACACTGTGCAGCAACCAGTGTTCCAGTCTTGTCAGTCTAAGTGATAAAAAATAAAAAGAAAAAAACCAGCCATGCTGTAGGAGACTAGATACAGTTGTACCCACAAGCTTGAATTTCAAGGAACCGGGCCAAAATTTTGAGTCTGAGTTTGAGTGCATGGGTATAATCTCATATTGATATATAAAAGTAACAGACATGGATCGGAGTTTTTAATGTATATGTAGGCTTTCTGAGTACATCACGTTTAAGGATGTGGCAGTCTTCTGGAAATGAATCTTACTAACCATTTAACTTCTTCACCAAGTCAAATGTATATGTATGTGTTATAAACAGCCCTTTGATGAACTGGTGGGTCCTGGAGGTAACATTCTCATGTCATATCCAACATATTCTTATATCCTATTTCCTACACAATGAATTATTCATATCTACAGGCTAATAAGCTCATGCCAATTTAGTGAAGGAGTTAACAGTCCCTGTGTAATTAGGTGAAAGCTTACTGTATTTGTCATACCAACCCCCCCCCCCCCCNCCCCTTGCTCCTGAGTAACAGCCCTCAATTAGTTTTCTCTCTCCCACTCATTTTTCCTGCCTCAGTTACGCCACTGTGCGAATAGCCTGTGTTTTAGTTTGACCATTGGTCATTGCGTTATGGCACGGCTCTTTGCTTCCATTGGCTTAAATTTTAAAGTTGTTAGCGGTTATGCATTACTGGTCTTGGAGGGATGGCCAACCTCTAAGACTGAGGCAGTGCGTGGCCAGTTAGGGATGAAGAAAGCCGCTATACTGAGGTACTGAAGTAGTAGACTGATGCTGAGTAAGTCTAACTTGCTTATATTATAAGAGGTAGCAGCAGTATTTGTAATGATGCTTTTCAGGAAACTTTAATTTATGATTGTAGTTAAGACTTGATTTTTATGTGTATCATGATTTTCTGTTTGCAGAGTACAGACCGCAGTGGCACCTTTTGTTTTGTATTGAAAAGAAAGAAACGTTTTGTTGGGTTTCCCAGTAATAAATTACTTATTGTATTCTGTGTGAACTGGAAGTGTTCTTAAACATTTTGATGGAATGAACTACTGTTTCCATTGTTACTGTGACTGGGATGCTTGACTCCCTTCTTAAGCCTCATACCCTAACATAGGGACTTATTTACCACCATCATCATCCCGGTTTTTGGGACATAATTACCACCCGGTTACACCTGGACCTTTTTAAAATGATTTTTATGGGATTTTCACTGGTTACCAACAGGAGACTAGATACAGTAGAACCCATAAACTTGAATTTCAGGGAACCAGTCCAAAATTTTTGAGTTTGAATGCATGGATATAATCTAATATATAAAAATAACAGATATGGATCAGACTTTTTTAATGTATATGTAGGTTTTCTGAATACATGAAGTTTGAGGATGTAGCAGTCGCTGGAAATGAATCTTACTAACCATTTAACTTCTTCACCAAGTCAAATGTATATGTATGGGTTATAAATAGCCCTTAGATGAACTGGTGGGTCCAGGAGGTAACATTCTCATGTCATATCCAACATATTCTTGTATCATATTTCCTACACAATGAATTATTCATATGTACAGGATAATAAGCTCATAATATGGTGTCATCAGCACTTGAAAAACTATGATGTAGAGAAGAAGTTAATAGTCCCTGGACCTTTCTAAAATGACTTCAGTGGCATTTTCACTGATTGCCATATGCTGAATCCAATTTTCTTTCTTTAAATTTTTCTAAACTGATGTCTAAAATATTCATTCTGATTCCACTAAAGCAAAAAATGGAAGAGTGATTGTTGTTGATGGAGACAGCAATGGTTTGTTAATCATTAAAATAAGGCCCATAATTTGAAATACCGAAATTAATCACCAATGCATTTTCATGCAATGTCTTGACTACATAAACTTTCAATACGGTTAATATCAAACTAGCAATGTTTAGATGCTTAGGGGGACAGTAATATTTAAAGTCCTTTAAAATTCTATCTCACTGTGAAAATCTGAAATATCAGTGAATGGAATTCTTTGAAACTACTGTCCTAAAAACAACAACATCTCATCTTGTGACTTACTATGATTGTGTCTATCCTCTTCTTCTGGCCTGCTTTGATGATAGCCACAGTCTTACCAGTCTCCCTGCTAGCAATGACCAGGTTCATTCTGCCTTTAGAGACATGGGCCAACTCTGCAAGGAAACAACATCCATTAAGATGGCAAGCTGAACATCAGAGATGAGCAATTCAATACAATGGTGCCTGAAGTCTGCCATGGGGACAAGGGTCTCTATGTCATTTCTGAGGTGCCGTACATCATATTTCCTATGCAAAGACCGGTTCCTACTTACAGGTTAATGAGCCCATGGCAGGTTGGTGACAGCAGCCTATATCATTCAGAACAACCACCAAAACTTTATTCTTGCCAATAAAATTTGTTAAAAAGTGGAAGAGAGACAGGACAATGCAGCTGTCTATCCGGGGATCAGTACTGACTTGTTTGAAATATTTTAACTTCATGTTTGGTCAAGAGCTATACCCTAGTGATCACAGCATGTTTCTCTGTTTTGGATGTAAACCTAAACATTTAAATCCTGTAGATTTCAGAGACTGCATATTTCAAGTGCTTATCAATGAACATTTCCACCACTGCTCATTTCTCTCATCATTTTCTCCTTACGCCCCACCCAACTAACAATCTCCATTTTGTCTTAGATGGAGGATTTATTATTCTCTATCAGTTTCCTCTCATTTGCCTCATACTTTCATACTCCCTCTGTATCTCTAAGTCATTCTATCTCTCGTCTCCATTTTTGCAAATCAATAAGAATAAAACAGCATGGACATTATTTTAAAAAGTTTCACACTTTGCATGTCACGCAAAATATCACAACTCACCTTTTCTCCCATTCACCATTATTATGTCCTCGCAGTTCTGTGCCAGTTTTCCCTGTATCACTGTTGTCACTTTCATGGTTCTCAAGTCCAACAATTTCATCCTGTTCTTATGTTCAAATGCCAGAGTCCAGTCTCCAAGATACTCTAGACAAGACAGTCCGTCCTGCTCAGGAAAGATTCCAAACAGTATGAAAAAAACTCCTCTGTGACCTTGCTCATGTGAACTCATGATAATAAAGGTAGGCAATGTAGAAAATGTAACTGTTATTTCATTCAAACATTTTCCTCCTCTATGAAACTAATATATAAAGTGTTAAGCAAATGGGTAATTTCCCTTTGGCCAGAAACAGCATTAGGCTAAATATATATTGGGGTGACCCCCATGAAAACCAGTGAGTTCGGGCAAAATAAACAGAATGATGTATGATCTGTTGAGAGGGCTTACTTATTGATCACACGGTGTGTGATGCAGGCTGCTAATCTTCTTGTGCAAATAACTTATAAAGAACACAGAAGATGAGTCAAGGAACACACAATCAGCCCTTGTCTAACATCCATTCACTTTTTCCAATTTATTACTTTAAAGGCATAAATAGTGTAAAGCAATATAGGCTATGAATACATTAAATCTAGATTTTAATCCTAACTGCCAAATGAAGCCCCTTTCTTGAAAATGCCAAGACATCATCTCCTGCAAGGCATAATATGTCTTTGAGATTATCAGCTTACCTGCTAAGGACAAGTGATTCAAGTAAACTTATAGTATCAAAGATCTTTAAAGTTACCAGGGAAAAGTTTCTAGGCATTTTGTGAGCATTGACATAGTCTAGGTGAGAAGTAATTCATGGGTTCTACATGGAGGGTCAGTATTTATCATAAAAGTATCTTGTGGGCATTTGTGCTATCAGTGAAGACTGAAATATTGCAGCTAAATCCTATGGGAAGTATATACTTTAAATCTGGAACATTACTAGCTGACAGTTAGATGTTATTGAAAGTCCACAAAGTCCTTTGAATTAATCATTTTGTGCTTAAGTTTTGTCCATAATGACCACATTTGCTGCTGCTGACATCAGAGCCTAAGTTCCTTGTATAGCCATTACAGACAAATTCAACTATATCTTACACTCACATCAAAATCTTTGAATGGTCGTGAGGCCTGGAAAACAAAGGTAGTAGTAGATGTATCAAATATTTGCAACACTTGTTCGTTGGGCTCCTTTGACTTGTCTATTATCACCTGAAAGAAGTAGCGTGGGCTTTCAAGGCGTGTGAATGTCCTGAAATGAATAAAACACTTTTACAGATGAATCTGAAGTGAATTTCAAAGGTTGCTATTTCCTTGCATACAAAGAATCAACTGCAAGGAGATCATAGTGGCAAATATTTATCCAGCTGAACAGATTGCACTGATACACTGTTGTAATGAAATGTTCTCATCATGGTTTTTAATAACTAGCTCTACCATATCAAACAAAAAGACAATGGTCCTGTGCATTAAACTCTAGCCATCACACAAGAAAAAGGTTTCCCCTTCTTTACAAATGCTCATAAGCACATATATGCCTGTAATACAAGGTTGAAACGGAGCACTACGTAATAGGAGTCAAATAGGATAAAGGGGGAAGTGCTCAAAAAGACAAATGCAGAGAGAAAATGAAAAAAGGAAAGAATGTCCTGTGGTGGGAATTGAACCCTTTAGATATCCCTACACTCTTCCTCTTTAATCCACACTCTTTACTAAAGCAGTTTCCAGCACAGAATGGTATACTAAGGATTATGGAAATGAAAGATTGTTTGAAAATAATCCAAGATCATAAACCGTTGAGTTCATATCACAACGAATTGCGCATCCTTTCATAGATTAGATCTACTTCTCATTAATGAGAACCACTAAATGTGTGTATTCCTGTGCACTGTGTGCAGTGGGATTGCTTGAAATAAAAGTACCACTTACGATAAGTCCACATTTGATGTGAGTACTCTGTGGTCTCGACTCAAGTCTTCAAACTGCATGTCCTGCTGGTCTCCTCTGGTAATGTCTAGTATCTTCAAAGTCCTGCAGAAACATGTGATCAACACAAGAAATGGTCAAGATTCTTAAATGTAATACAGAACACTAGATAGCATTTAATTCACACACTATGCATATGCATGGTTAAAAAAAAGCAATGTTGAAAGAAAACAATTTCCAGTGTTGGCAACAATGCAGACCTAGATGAAAATTGGATAAGATATTTAGTGAACTGTATACAATTCAGACTATCAGAATCAACTCACAGGACCCATAATAACTCATTTCACTAGATCTAGTGAGATTGATTTTCCAAAGTAAATCCTTTGCATTAGCCCAAATGGACATACACAGTAATTCTCCAAATGCATTAGGGTTAAAAGCAAGTTCTAGGGGTAGGGGCAAGTGTGAGCAGTTGGGAAGTGTGTTAGGATAATGGGTGAACTAGGCTCGCTCGTGGAAGTAGGAACTGATTCAGGCAGTAGGTATTTAAGGATTATATTGCTGTGAAGTTAGTGTCTCTGTAGTGTAGTGGTAACATGTTAAGACTTGCAAGCTGAGGGACCCTGGTTCACCCCTGCCAGCATGGTCAGAAATTTTCTAGTGTAGGTTTTTTACAGCCCATCTTCTCAAAATTGATCATTCACAGTAATTTGGTAAAATCCCTGGTGACACATTTCTCTAAAATAACATGTAACATCATATAACATTGAAAACAATATTATCTGACTGACATATATTCCTCCCTCTTAAATATAAGAGAAAGAAAACTAAACTATATGCCTTTCCACCTGGTTACACAAGGTTAGATTGGGCAGGGCAAGGGCTAGAGAAGAGGTAAGGGCAAACTAGACTCTGCTATTCTATGCTGAAATCAGCATTTAGAAAATGGATCAAAGGGTCAAGAGGAGATACCAATTCACTTGAGAAATAAGCAATTTTTCTGAATATCAGACTTTTTTTAGAAATAAGTACAGCCTTTTATCTGGTTAAGTGAGAACTGATTCCTCACACAGGCTTGCAGCAGCTTTGTATTAATCCATTTTATCTGAATATCAAAGTGCGCTGAGTAAGGAGATATCATATATTATATTGCAGTAAATTTGTGCTTTCATGCCAGCACTTAACTGTAATTTTCTCAGTAACCACTAAAGCTACATCCATCAAACTTATGTCCCTTAAGCATCTATCTGGGACAAATCATTTGCAGTACCATTTATGATATACAGATTATTTCTTCACTGAGTTATTGGCACTTAATGTTATGCAACAGAAGTAGGTAAGCTGCCTCTCAGTACCTTTAGATCATGTTTTCTAGTTATCAGTTTCCCAATGACTTGGGATGATCTGTACAACTTATTTATCTTGCTATGCCCTACAATTTGATACGTGAAATGTTAATGTAACTTGCAGAGCTATTCTGTCAGCCTCCGCTAACTTTCCAGCCACTGTCCATTTTCCCCACATTGATGCCAAATTAGCGCATCACAAATTGAGGTTAGAAGCCTCTGACGTAGTAGCTCTCCGATATGTCCATGTAATCATGTTATATTTCACACCAATTTCCCCTTGGGTTAGTCTGGTTTGGAGTTAGAGTCTGGGTATAATCGGAATTTACGCCTAAGTGCAGTGGAGCCCACATCTGGCTCCTGCGAGGCTCTTCATGCATTCTCCCCATAAGGCTGGTCGGTAGTCTGGAAGTTGTGACTGATGTTCTAACATGCTATCTGCATTGCATTAAATAAACTTTGATGTCGTCTGTTCTACACGGCTGTGTTCCTGACATCTGTTTATGACAACTGCTGCCGGATGAGGCTCGAGGTAGGCTAAAGTCCATAGCCGAGCTTGCTTCCCCACTCTACATCTTCACCAACATAATAACCAGCCTCTTTCTCATCATTTATTGCAAAATTTAAACAAGATCTAGGTCTTGAAACTGATTGACAAATTTTTTTTTCTTTTTGCAAGCCTGCAAGCGAATTAATTAACATGACATTAATGACAATCATTTATGTTTATTAGGATTTTAGCACTGGCCGGTCTGACATCTGACAGAGAAACTATCTATTGCAGGCTAGCAAGATGGCGCCGCNTTATCTTATCTTATCTTATCTTATCTTATCTCCTCAGTACTTTCAGAAATGAAAAATTCGGCCACTCATCTTCACCCTACTTACTTATCTAATTTTACATTTTTCCACTTTTTCATCAATTATTCATATACCAATTGTTACCCCACATATTTAATGGGGTAACAATTTAGTGTAATGTAACTGTATTAAGAAGCATTTGTTCTGGTTATAATTCCCTTTCACACTGGTTTACAAAAGAAAAGCACTTAAGCAGTTTGAAAAGAATGGTACTTAGGAATTCAAAGGGCAGAAACACTTGCTATAAGCAGGTATCTATCTCTGAAGACCTTGTGTTGTCTTGCTCACTAGTTAGAGGCTTACCTATCTATGTGTCTGTGTAGGTGTGTATGATTTCATGACTGAGAGGATGGCATTATAACTGTTCCTTGTAGATACTCCCATCCTGTGTTACTCTCCACTTCACTAAAGATCAAAAGAAACTATTCCAAACAGAGTTTGTTATGATTTATTTGTTGTTATTTGAAAATAATAATGGGCTGAGTGTTAAGGCATTGGACTCAAGATCTAAAGGTCGTGGGTTTGATTCCCTATCACAATTGTGTTGTAAGAGCCTTGGGAAAGCATTTCATCCACATTTTCCTAAGTCTGCCTGTCTGTAAAATGGGTAACTAGCTATAGGCAGTAGAAGATATTGTCAGAATGCTAGTGATCAGCGCCTGTGAATGGCAGCAGCACTGTATGCTGTATGCACTCTGTCCTAAAGTGATTAGGGCTGTTGGGGTGATAATAGTGTGAAGACGCATGAGCTGGCATTAGCCTGGCTATGAGATTTATAAATTGCATTGTTATTATTATTATTATTATTATTAAAACAATACTGACTTGTCAGAGTTGATTGTGACAAAGATTCTCATGTCAACACTTGCAACGTCCATAATACTGGAGTTCGTATTCATAATCCGTAAAATTGTTGCTTTTTTGCCAGTTTCCAGATCCCATACTCTTACATAGCTGAGGATAAAACAAATATAATGGAAAATCATTTACTGTATCTTTTTTCATAAATATTTTACATCTCTGTGTATGTAATGGTAATAACTGAATTTCACATATATTTGGCTACATGAGATGGTAAAATTGAGACTAATTTGTTTTCAATTATTCTGTTGCCCATGAGACTGTTATAAAATTATTCTGAGCAGTGTTCACATACGCAGGCACTTGAATTTTCTCCTCCCACTTAAACCATTCTTTTTTTATGTAAAACCTTACATGATAAACATCCTCCTTTGCTCTCAAACGAATGTTTAAAAACATGCAAAAACCCATTTTCATTATTCTTGACTATTTAACTTGCCTTGCCCACAATTTCTGAGGAGCTTGTGATTAACAGGAGTTGTAAATACCCAAGAGGTACAGTATCCTGTTGTCAATAAATGCTTCACTGAGCTCAAGTATTTTAAATAGGGAGCAATTAAGCAAAGAATAGTGGTAGGCCGATCCCTCATTTTGAGAAGTCGACTTGGCTCAATCTTTTGGCGGCAAGAATCATAAGGATTGACTAAAGCTCGATTTTTTTAACTCGAGATGTTTCAGTTCCTGAGGGAAAGAAATAAAGTCCATGGTAAAGACTGGTCATGCAACCATAAGATCGACTAAAGCTCGATCTTTTGAACTCAAGTTTTTTCAGTTCATGAGGATAAGACTGGTAATGCAGTGATAAGATCAACTAAAGACAGACTTGCACGATGATCTGTTTATACAGTGTCAGCATAAATCACCCTGCTTCACCCTCCTTGTGTTGGCATTGTTTTCTTGCCTTTGAGGGCCATTTCATCTCGAGTTGTTTTTTTTTTTCTTTATTTCACTTATCGCTCTCATTTTATTATGAAGAACATAAGCAATATAATTGTAAAATCTTATGAAAAGTATAATAAAGTGTAACTTGACAGCACTCAACAAAATTTAATGAAAACTATGAGAGAATGCCAGAAATGGGAAGGCCCTTTCAGTTTTTCTGTAATTGAATTTCATGTAGCTTCATGAATACTCACACACAGACACTCACACATGCACACAAAGAGGGCTCACAAATCAGAGCCCTTTGTTAACCAATTAGCACCGATGGTATCATGCTAAACTTCGTTGTATGCTCTGTCATCTTACTCCTCCTCCCAGCACGTCCCGACTTTCACTGCTAACTCTTCTTCTTCTTTCCATCCCTACTATCTAAAATAGACAACCTCCCTTAATTTGCATTTATAGAAGCTCCAACATTCAGCCTGCGCTAACCTTGCAATGAACAAATGGCCTGATTAACTTTTAGTCGAGCCAGATTTGAGCACTTCACAAAGATTATAACTAAAATTCAAGCTTGAGGATCGGATCTTTAGAGTCGATTCTGACTTGCTGAGTTTCTTAATCGAGCTGCAAGATAAGATTGACTCGACTCGATCTTTTGAGTCAAGCTGCCCAGCCCTAGCAAAGACCACTGCATTATATAGCACAAGGAATATGACGGGTAGTTTAAAATTCATGAGAGAAAATGAGAAGCAGGACACTTTGGAATGACCAATACCTTCATAACTTTCACAAGCCCAACACTACTAAAGTAAAGGAATTTAGTATTTCATAGCAGAACATCATTATTTACAAAATGTTAGTCGGCATTGGATGTAAGTTTTATAAGTAAATAACAAAAAATATACAAACTTTATAAATGTGTCCTTCCTTAGGTGTAGAAAATAAATGAACTAAAAATGACCCGGGGCGAAGGGTCCGTATAATCAAATAATCACTGATTACCAGCCGAAAATGCCGTTGGTCGACCTTGGCCTTCGTGGCAAGTTAAACAATAACACTGCCGAATCCTATTTATTTGCTCTTTGTCAGGCCTACTCTTACTTTGACCTACGTTTTTCTTGCAAGGTCGTGTTCCCAATGTTTTGTTTATTAGCCTAGACCTGCTAGGTCTAGCCTAACTGGACCTAAATTCTCAGTTTGGAGCCATTACGCCTTGGTGAGTGATAGTATACTTTATGCAATCCTGGCCCTGTAACTAATCTGTACTTTTTTGTGCCTTTTCAGCCAACCTGTTTCTAACTACTCAACCTTTTGTTGTAGCTTTTCAGGAATTGTGATGATGCCTATGGATTTTTAAAATCCATACTCTGTGTTACAGTATCATACTGTGAACATCAAATGTGACTCTACGAACGGATATTATAGCACTATCAACTAATACCGCATATATGACTATAAGTGACAATCATGTTCAACTATGATTACCCTGTTGAGAAAGTCAGCCTTCGCCCCTGAAAATGACAGGGAAAAAGTAATTTGGAAATCATGACACCTCATATTCTCATATCCCTCACTGACTTGTTCTAATCACCTCTTCTACATTTCTTTAGTAAATCTATGTTAAGAAGTCAAATACCTCATTAACTCAGTTTATAAGCTGCTCCCTTGAAAGCTGACATCATGATGCATTTTCATGTAAGATGAAAACTGATACAAAGAGAGAAGGTTATTCTGGAAAATTTACAATGAATAGTCAGTAAAATGCTTACCTTTCATGGGCGAAGAAAAAATATTTCCCATCTCCTGACATGTGGAAATTGCCAGACAACTCGTCGGTGCAGCCTGGATACGATTTGATTTTTTCTAATGTCTTAGTTTCTACAAAATACAGGTCAGTTTCTGATTTTTCAAACCAGTTTGCCACGCATAACATGTATAGAGTTTCACCATCAGGGCTGATCTGCAGACCATCAACAATGGCATCCACTTTCTGGAACAGAGTCAATGGATATTGCCTTATAAATGATCAGTACCAGACCAGACCAGATCAGACCAGACCAGACCAGACCAGAGCTGATAACAGTGCCAATATTAACATACACAGATGGTGAGTTCACTCAAATCATAATGATGCAGAATAATGTGAACAAATACAGTCAAGCAAAAATACTTTAAACATATGTAAGTCAAAATCATGGATACCTTGAAGAAACATTTCAGATGCCAGCTTATTTCCCTGTATTAGTGCTTTACTATTCCTCAAAATTTGGCAACCTTGAACAAGATCAGGTAGCCCCAAAGAATTCAAGATATCTATGCATCATTGTGGAATGTTTTGCAAATGGATGATGCAATATTAACTTGTAGTGAAGACAGTATCTGATAAAGCTGGGAAAGTTGTGAACAAAGGAGATCTATTCAAAATTCATGTACACTCTGCTGACTTAATGTCTCTGTCTTTTAGAAGGCTGCCTTAACTAACAAAATCATCATCATTTTGTCATCTTTGTTCCTAAAAATAAATTGCTCATACATCTGTAGTTAAGATCCTAAGTAAAATATATGCAGTAATTCTCAGCTCCTGAGATCACTTCCTGGCATTTAATGATTCAAGGTCTCCTTACAACCAAACAAACCTACACATATGGAACAACCTAATGATTTTGTTACCCATAAAGTGCCTAGCAGTGATGTAGAGGATTTTCAAATGTCTGCTTTTTCAGCCTGAGGTAGTTTCCAGGTATAATCATTATTTACTTGGCATAAAACTCTGAAACAACCAGTTACATAAGATTTCCTTCGACTGGATACTCTACATGTCCAGGCAAGAAATAACTTGGAATCATATTTTGAATCCTAATTAAGAGAATTCTTCCCAAGCATTTGCAACTCAGCCTGCTGGCTGCAGATCATCAGCCAAGTGTGTCTAAGATAAAGTGGTGAAAGGAGTTAACAAAATGTGAAAGGGTGGGGGACATGAATGTTGTACCTCATTTTTCTCATTCTTGTAGCTCTGAAGTACTCTCTTGAAATGAGACAATGATCTGGTGATGGGATCAAATACAAACACTCCCTTCCGTTCCTGCTCGACGATGACCATGTACTTCTCATGACCTGAAAAAGAAGTGCAAATCTTCACACTATAATACAAATGGCAATGGTATAATATTTATGTACCCAAGGCACCACCATTCTTGCCCTCCCCATTCTCCCTACTCTGTTATCATTATTACATTTCCACACTTCTAAGTCTGTGGCTGTTTAGGTAGCCAGTGCCAGATAATGGGATTTGCAAGTGTGTTTCAACTTCTCCATAGAGGGAGTTGGTGATGCTGGGCTGGTGTGATAGGAGGGTTTGTCATGGCTGATAAAGGGTTGGGCAGTCAAATAGGTGGTGTATGACTGTCTCATATGCATGAAGACATTTTCCGCAATTTGGTGATCTCTCAAGCTGGTTTGTGTTCTAACATTATTTTGTCAGAAGTATCATGACTTTTACTTTCAACTTTAATAAACTGATATAAATTAACAGAACAGAAAATCATGTTCATTTCAGCCTTAACAAAGAAACAAAAGGAAAAATGAATTTAGAGATTTTTACAAAATGTTTGCACTCCCTACCCTTTGCATGGATTTTGTAATTCAGCTAACCTATCACCAATAAAACAATCAAGCCAAATGAGGGAGCAACAAGTGCACTCAGAGGTGTAGCATGACGGTCGAGAGCAGGCATTTAGGATTATTTTATACATGGGTTTTTGTTAGAGTTTTAAAGTATTAGTAATATACAAAACCAGAACATCGCAATTAACAAAAACATCAACTACTCAAGAACGTAAACCACCAAACTGCAACATGCTTTATGTACTCACCTACGATTTATAGAGCAAATTAATCCTCCTGTTCTTCATTTTTGCAAATTTGTCGATGATTCTGTCATTAAAATCCACTTCATCTGAGATTTCTTTCGTTAACTTTGATTCAACAGCTAAAAGCATCAGCTGCCTTGTTCATTCTATGCTCATTGTTGATCTGGTGTATGTTTTAATCCGACGCAGAACACTGAAGCTGTGCTCACATTCAACACTTGTTATAACGGTTGTCAGACATAGATTTAATGTCTCAGCGACATCTGGCAGTGCTGCAGTCAGGTCCATTGCATTCATTGTGTCTAACAAAGAGGCTACATCACTTATGCCATGGAGCGCTTTTTGCACATCAGAGTCTGAAAAGAGTATCTTATGCTGAGTAAAGTAGGATTCCCTGTCAGGAACAAGTGAAGGATGAGCTTCCTTGAGGTTTCTTATCAACAGTTTGACACGATCAGGATCATGCCATAAAATTTCAAAGTTGCTGGGGTGCACTAGCTGCATCCATTCAAAACTTTCTATCCAAATCGAACAGACAACTCTTCTTGAAGCAAGTCAATAATTTCATACAGAAGAGCCCTCCGCATTTCTTCAACACCCAGTTCAGAGCTAGAACTTAAGCTGTAGCCTGTGTCAAGACCGAGTTTAGAGGATGTCTTGCGAGCTCTTGGTATGACTGGTTCTAATGAAACAACTGACTCCCATATTTCATGGAAACTCCTCTCAGACCTCATGTCTTGCAAGTGAGCTTTGTAGTCAGCTAACTTTGATGAGATACTCATAGCATCTATATTGCAATTCTGCGATATTCCCGTAAGGACATCTAATAAAGTAAAAATTCTCTTGAACACATGTTATCGACATGCTTCATCTGTGACAGAAGCCCAATCATCTCTGCCTTTGTGGCTGCATCATAACCAGATGTGGTCTTGACTATGTCTCTTAACATGGCTTGTATCTCTTCATACTTGTTCTCTATGGCTGAAACACATTTACCTCTGGTAAGCCAGCGAGTTGGGCATGAACCTGGCAAAACACCCGAAAGCAGACACGCTCTCTTTGGTGATGCATGGAAAAAGTTACAGAGATTCTGTATGAATCCAAAGAATAGACTAACGATTTGTATACTATCACACACTTTGCGAACAACAAGGGCCCATTTATGGGCGTAACAGTGTACAAAATTCGCCTTGGGCTATGTCTCTTTGATTATCCTCTGCACAGAGTTGTGTTTACCTGACATATTGGCTGCTCCGTCATATGACTGACCAATTATATTAGAATCCTTAGCAATACCGACACAGCATTCCAAACTTTCTTTAATCTCTCTTGCCAGAACTACTGCTGTGCGGTCACTAGACACATCCACAAGATCCACCAGATGCTCATAGACACGAGTGTTACACACTAAGCGAACACTCACTGCCAACTGTGAAGCACTGGAAATGTCTGTAGACTCATCAGTCATAATTGAAACAAAGTGAGCCTTTTGGACTCTGGATTTTATTTCCCCCAGAATGACGTCATATATTCATTTAACCAGATCATTCTGGATATCAGGACTCAGTCCTGAAAATGTAGACCGCTCATCTTGTACTGCCTGCATAACTTTTTCATTTCCACTGAAATAGGCAAACTTGTTAACGAGCTCGACGAAATTCCCCCTATTACTGCTTGTCTTGGATTCTTCATGCCCACAAAATGCTAATCCTTGAGTGACTAAGAACAATACAGCTTGTATTTGATGCTTTAGCATGTCACAATTTTTGCTGACCTCCAAATTAAATCGTTGGCGGTTCAAATGGCAGCCCTCATTCATTGCTTCATCAACACGCAGTCTGCCTAAAAGATTCAAGGCGTTTACTGCTGAAAAATGCATTTCACTTCGCGAATGCTCCTTTGCATTGTTAAATAAGTTAGCAACATTTTTTTAACCCTGCTGTGTCCAGGAGGTCGTGTTCTGAGCCAAGAGCAAGCATGGAAAACAGAATAAGGCTTTCCGCTGCGGGCAGCCGCACATCCACTGATATCTGTCATATTGCTCTGAAAATCTCATTTGCCTTTTGCCCTCAAATAAAAACTTAGGCGTGGACCTACCTCTGTGCTTTATGTCGAGTCACTGCTCAAATGACAATCCCTTTTCTTTCAGCTCTAAAATTTCAGAAACTGACACAGGTTCACTCTCAGTTGAGAAACACACCCAATCTCCTTGCTGTGCCATGATGAAATTTCACAGGATACATGAGTGGCGGTTCAAAACTGAGGCTCGAAATAACTTCATCAAATAATAAACTATCGATACCAAGTCCTTTAAATACTGTAGTTCTAGTCAGGAGTTGGGAGTTGTTTTTTTCCCTTAATTCTTAAGTGATAGATCTCGATTTTAGCTTAAAAGAAAGAGAGATAGTGTATAGACGAAACGATCTCAACAAGTTGACAAAGAAAGAGAGGATGCTTCGGTAAGCTCTATTCTACGCTCGCAATATATCGATATTCTGGATCAGTTTTGATCTTGAACCCCCCCCCCC